>JALBZZ010000409.1:0-27699 GCA_038051095.1 Globisporangium irregulare
ATTTTTGCAAACATGTATTAGCGATGCACTCGCTTGAAGAAAGAAACATACGTTGCCGACTTCGCACACAAGGCCTCGATCGCAACAGCATTGAAGGTGACATTCTTAATAAATTTCGTAATAGACTGTACACTTTACTAAATTACACAATTGAAGCGCTGCTGTTTTGTGAACCCTAATCTCATAACTGGCTTCTACTTTTTTGCACTTGAGTATACTTACATCAAGTGCAAACATAAGGTTTAATTACAAAAAACCTTGGGTGGAAGATCTCTGTGGACGTGCGAACGCCTCAGTCTTCCTTTTTCGTCCAAGTACGCAAGCATTGCGGGAGCTGTGGCATGAATGTTGTCTCGATCCAATGTCCGATGAAGAGGAAACGGCGTGGATTCGTTGTTCCCCTCTGAATGACGATGTCAGCGATCCCGAGGCAACTCCACGCCCCGCTCCATTGTCTCGTATCCAGCCTCGATCGATCGACGTGATTTCGTATGCGGATGAGAGCGACACCGAAGTATTTCCAGACACGTCAGACTCTTCGCAAGCAACGAGTGAGCCTCGTACACCCCCGCCGACTTTCTCTTCGGCGACCACAACTCATCCAGTCACTGCTCCTCCCATGAGCAACAACGAAGACGTCGAGAGCATCAGCGACGAATCGTGGACCTCCTCTTTGCTCCTGCCATCTCCGACCCCTCCGGCGCGCGAGTCTGTAGCTGCGAGGGCCGAATGCTTTGCTTTCGACACCCCTCAAAGCGACCGACACAGATACTCGCCCGCTGGAGAAGAAGAGAGAGATGTTAACCTCGTGAGGGCCAAGAGCTTTGCTTTTGACACCCCTCTCGATCGTGATCATTCTCAGGCAGGCGCATTGGTTGAACGGACTAATCCATATCTACTAGAGCGAGTGCATACAGTCGCAGTGTGGAAGCGCGACTACGACCCAGACGCCGAGGGCTACAAGGCGCTTGAATACTTCGTTCCTCTGTATACCTTACCCGAAGGAAATTTTATGACTCCGTTTGCGCAGGATCAGCTAAGAGACGATCATCTTCGGAAGTTGCTCTACGACAGGAAACGTTTCTACATCGAGCTGTTTTTCCTGAACCGGTTCGTTCGATCGACTGGAGAGCTGAGCGAGCGACACCCAAAGCTTTGGTCGCTTTCTGTAGCGTGGCACATGTTCATCGACAACTTGCAAAAAACCGGATTCGCGATTTGGTACGCGAAACTCCTCGACAAGATCGCCAACTTTCAGTTCAACAAGCTTCTTGGTAACAAGTGGAGGGTGCACGAGCTGTCGATGAAGAAGAAGATGGGATGCGCTGTTCTGGAAGAACAACAATGTCCATTTTGCTACGACAAGGGAGACAAGATGCCGCTCGAAGTCCGCGAATCGGAAGGTATGCTGCCCAAGGAACTACAAAGTGCCACCCACGCGCTTGATGCTAGATCCAGTCAAGAACAGAGCGATATCAAGAACAAGCGTCATCGTATTTAATGTAAATGAGTTTGTCATAGACTATGATGTTAGTCGATGATGAACTATCGAGCGAGTGCAAGTTCATCAACTCGTCATCATTACGCCCCAGAAGATCAAATAAGTTAGTAATAGATACCAATTGTCATACATCAAAGACTTGTATATAAGAAAAAAAAGTAATAGGTTGGGAAGCCTTATACTTTAGCGACCAAACATCATGATTGGAAATTTTATTAAATTTCCAGTTGTTCTTGATGTTCAATCCAACAACAAATCATTTACAAATGAGAAGAAAACGAAACACGTTGTATCAATGTACAAGGGGTGGAAGGGTTTGACGAGTAGTGTTTCGATTGATGATCATGCTAACTATGGTATACTAACTGGAGCAAGTAGCCATATTACTATCATTGACTTCAGTAATTATAATGAAGCACTAATGGATATGATTGGATTCAAGGTTTTCAATATCTCCACGCCATCAGGTGGAACTCATTTTTACTTTCAATATGAAGAAAAGTTAGAATCAATATATAACATACTACCTGAAGTTAGTGTTATAAACGATTCTGACTGCGTCTTCTTTGGGCGGGATTACAAGATTCTCAACAACAAACCAATTCCGAAAATGCCTCAAGCGTTGTTTAACATCTTATACGATCAACAAATCAATAGACCAGAAGAAGTAATTGATAAAGAGATATACGAACTACTCAACATCTTGTCATACAAATGGTTCAACAACCACGAAGTGACTATGCAATTGATCCATGTATTACGAAACGAAAATATAGCAAATGCTGAACGTAGCTTCTCGACGCTCAAACGCTTATTGGTTGAACGATCCGATCATTACCATGAAAAGATCTTTACTCAATATTACAATTCGCATATGACTTATAAACAAAAGCAATTTGGTATCTGTGCATTAACTAAGATAATTAAACGTGAACACCCAGCGCAATATGAAGAGTGGTTAAGGAAATGGAATCCAAAGAAAGCTAGCCCGTCAAATAGGATGGTTTACAAACATGGGGCTTCAATCAAATTTTCAGAATTGAAAGCTCAATATGAAGGTAAACTAACTGCGGGCATATTACTACAAATGGATAGTAGATTTACTATTAGCAAGAAGCATATTTGCAAATTCTGTTTGAAAAGACACAAAGTAGGCTGTTGTGTTAAATATAAACGAGATGCGCAATCGACTTGCTCATTTGTTAACAACATTGTTTTGGAGTAAGTAAATTTCATCTTCTTACTAACGACGCTTTTTGAGTTGCAACTAAAACTTTTCTAGATTAGAAAAATATCGAGAGTTCCCTGAAAAATTGTACATATATTTTGAACTAATGCAGGTGGTAGTGTTAGAATGAGTGAAAGTATATTTTAATCGAGTAAACGCAGATATTTTTAGGTATCTACACTATATTAACGCAAACATATGAGATGATCATTAAATACACTATGCCTATCGTATTAGCATGCGTAGTACTAATAATGTGTAGATCTACAACTTATCTACACATTATGCGAGCATTAATTTCACAATTTAATACTAAATATACTCGACACCAATCATGAATGTAATTTAGTCGAATTACAAGCAATCGATTGGTTGCGATTCTGTGTGATGCCATCTCGTATTCAAATGTGGCTTGATGAAGGAAACGAGATCGACGACTACATGATGTAGCTGTATTAAAGTAACATCGACATCCATGCTTTAACCAAAAGTGAAAAACTTTTATAAAAAAACTTACAAGTTTATCATCTTTCAGTTTGAACAGTTCGAGCCGTTACAGTAAACCTACTTTTCTCTACCAACGTCTACTCTTCTTACGTATCTCTACATAATCAAAATAAAGGCTGGTAGCAAAGTCGAGTTTTTCACAACGACACTCGGTGCAAATGTCGTCGCTTGCGAAATACATCGCGTCCGCTGTAACCTGGAGAGAGAACTATGCGTTTTTACGCATAAATCTCCAAGCTCCCCGCACTCACGAAGCGCAGGATGTTGAACACCGCGCTCTCGTCTCGACCGGCCTTGTACTCACAGTGATGACAGTCAAACACGTCGTTGCTTCCGAACTTGAGGTGAAGTCTGCTGCAGTGACCACACGTTCGACTGGTGTACATCTCCGAACACACCACGAGCCGCTTTCCTTTGACTTTGCACTTGGCCTTCAGTAGCTCTCGGAACCGAAAGTGGTTCAGACTCAGGATTCTCTCGTTGAAGCGATTGTTTCTTGCGCTGCTTTTTTTCACCATGTCCTTCGTCTGGAAGATCGGGAGTAGAATCGCGTCGTAGTGCTTCGTCAAGTACGCGCTTGTCTGGTAGTGTAGCTCCTTCACGCAGTTCTTCATCTTGGCCGTGCAGCTCAAGAACGTACGCTTGGCTCTCGCGTATGCTCTATACTGTCGGTGCGTTGACTTCTTGGATTGATTCTTGAACTTGGACATCACGCTCTGTGCTTCGTTCCGACGGGCTCGCAGCTTGTTCAAGTGCGTCTTTGTGTCTCGTCCGAACTCCAGCACGTTGCCTTCCAAGTCGACTCCAGTCACGAATGCCTTGATACCTGGATCCAGCGCGATGCACTTGCCGCGATTCTCGTATTCAGACGGCTGAACGTACTCTGGGATGACGACATACCAGAAACCGTTGCTGTTCAGGATCTTGATCTCGTTCTTGATATCCACGTGCGAATCTATCTTCACGCGAATGTCCTTCAAGCAAGAGATTGATAGAAAGTACGTCGACTCCTTCTTCTTGATAGACGCAGTCACTGCGTCCTCGCTCATCGTGAAATGTGGAGTTCGCTTTTTGTTCGAGAACCCGATCTTGAACTTGCTGATGTTCCCGTTCTTCAAGTTGGAAAACGCGCTCTTCACATTCATCTGGAACGTCCGCATCACGTTGAACCGCAAATTCTTGGGAGTGTCGAACGCCCACTCTGGTGGCGGACCCATACCTTCTGGGTACTCGCGCGTATTCTGGGTAGTCTTGGTCACGTAGAGATCGCGTAGTCTATTTGCATTGGACACGTTCGTCTTTCGAAAGTGTGCGACTGCCTGGTTGTAAGTCCAGCGACAAGTACCCATGTACCGCTTCAATGTCTTCTCTTGCTCTTTTGTGGGAAAGAGACGGTACCTGCGTGCCCGACAGATCATCAGCTTCTCTTCCGCCTTCAAGCCCGCTTGCTCTTTCTTGACATCTTGGATCACTTGGTCGAGCGCTCGCTCTTCACTTGGTCTCCACGTCGTCTTCTTTCGCTCGGTCTTCAGGTTCTTCAGTCGAGATTTTACAACAGTCATCTCCAGTGCTCGCGTCGGCTTTCTCTCGAACGCATCACGCTTCGCATCGTGTTGTTCTTGGTCCACACTCCATTTCTGAACGTGCGGGAAGGCTCTCAGATCATTGATCGATCGATCGATCTTGACTTGAGGCTCTCGCTTGCGGACTGCGAACCACGACTGGAAGTTGGGAAGGTCTTGCAGACAACCACCAGACGACAGCTCTTTCGTGTACTCCTCACCAAACTTCAATTCCATTGCGAGTCGGCTCCCCTCTGGCAACTTCTCCAGCAACGGACGGTACTCTGTGACGTTTCCGTGTAAGACCTGAGCGAGTAATGCGGATGAGTCTTCTTGCTCACTGTCTGACTCTGGGACGATCTCATCCACGGGGAGCATGCGCTGGTACTTCCGAGAACGCAGACTCGCAAGCTGAGGAGCCACGTCTTCAAAGTCCGAGTCATCCGGCGGACGTCCACGCTTGGAAGACAGTCTAGGCTTCATCGTTTGAGAGTGAGATCGGTTGTGGTGATTTGTCAACAATGAATGTGAAGTGAAATACCATCCTTTCATGTTTCAGTGAATCGTTGTAGTTGATATTTGTATGCTCAAGTGCAAGCATGCCGAACTGTTTCGTGGTGAGGTTTTATAAAAAACCTCGCACGCCTCTTGGTACCAATAAGAACTCATTAAATGACTAATTTGTATTCAACAGTTCGCATACTTCTTTCAATTTAGATAAAAAAAGTCAAAGATTGTTAGATGTTTTGCCAACAGTTCGAACCCTAGCAGTAAATCTTAGTACTCCGTTTGTGATCTTGATCATAGCTTTAGTTAACGTCATACTCATTCCATTCTTTTTCTTTGAGCGATATTTCAATTGAAAGAATTTGATACGCCCTGCTTTCACAGCATCGCAGTTATTCAAATAGTTTGTATGTACTTCAAACACAGACCCCGCTCTTACGTCTTTATGTGTGAGCATTTCAAAATCTTTCATAGTGTCATTACGACTTGGTGGTACCATATATCTAATTGTATCATACAATCGCTTGATAGGTCTCCAACACTTCTCTTTGATCATAAATGCTTTCACAACTGATTTCAGTGATCTTACCTTCTTTAAGTCTTTGATAATCGTCTCGATCTTAGATTTAGCGCTATTTACTTGATTCAACAATATGTTATGTTTACGAGAGTCTGTTGTCACCAATTGATCTCTCATAGTCAGTTTGCTTACCTTGACTCCACTATTAATGAACTTGACAGCTTTATTGTAAACGTAATTACTGACTTGAAGATCGTAGTCCACTTTCTTTTGTTGTTCCGGTGTCAGGTTGATCTTTATCACTAGCGTTTTCATTGTCGACGGCTTTTCGGTTTTGGTACGATCGTTTACCCATTTGTCTACATGAGTAGATATGGACGATTGAGAGAAGGTCTTCAGCGAGTTCTTGTTCTGATGAGGTGTTTCCTGAATCATTAATGACCGTGACACTTCCTCCGGCTTTTGTAATGATGGATTCAATGAGGTCAAATGTAAACCTTGACAATCGGTCTTTGTGGGCAACCACAACTTCTCCGATAAGTCCTTGCATGCTTCTGTCCAGAATATCTTGGAGTCCCTTTCTCTTGAAGTTAATTCCCGACCCAATATCTTCAATAACAACGTACTCAGAGTCTTTGTCTCCTGCCCATTCGTGTAAGAACGCAACTTGTCGTGAAAGATCATCAGATTGTTTTTTGAGGAGACTCTTGCATAAAGGTAGTTAACCTTTTTGATTTCTTTGTCTTCAGACTTTGAAGTGATGTTACAGAATTCTCGAAGATGTTCGATATCAAACCTTCTTTGTCCGGATGAAGTTGTATAGCCGTTAAGAATTCCTTCTTTGTAAAACTCTCGAAGCCGACCCTGCCCAAGGCCTGTAAAGCTTTCAGCATCCCCAATGGATAAGAATTTCTTTTCTTTTTTCCCATTCTTGCTCATTGTTGTTATATCTTCATATCCTTATCTCAAGATAAACAAAAAAAGTCAAAGACTAATAGAGGTCTCGCCAACAGTTCGAGCCCAATCATTGACAAAATACTTATCATGCCTTCGTTTAAATTCACTATTGGTTTCTTTGCTTGCAAAACTACTTCCGACTTGATTGAGTTCATGGAATCTTTTGACTTTCATTATGATGGAATTGATATGTTCTTTGAAGATTGCATAAAACTTATTGATTCCGTTGAAGATGCTTTACTTGTAGCAAATAAACTTAAGGAATGTGTCGGAGTTGTCGGGATATGCCGTGAACTAACATGTAATCTTGAACAGCCAATGGCGTTCATGGATTCAATTCAAGATGAAATCTATTCAGCTCAAGAATGCGAATGCGACAAATACGACGATAATTGTGAGTGCGATACACATGATTGTGACAGATGTGAGCTTTGTAACAAATCTGACTATGCTGATCAAATAATATCTGTATTTGAAGATGTCGGATTCAAGCGAGCAATCGATTGTGATATCAATGTGCTTCGTAATGAGTTTTGTATCATTGATCACTATCGCAACCGTTGCGAAAGCTATCAACTCTTTCCATACGATTACAAAAAGATGAAACAGGATCGAGATGATATCACTCTCGAACTCATTGCGTATCTCTTTCATCCACTACGTGTTGAAATATGGTTAATGAACAATCCAGATAAGTATATTGAAGACTATTTGGAGTAGCTACATATGCATTTAGTGCATCCACTGATCAAGTCTCTCCTTTCGGCAACATCTTTTTAGTTCTTATCATTATAGTACAAATGTTTTCAAATATATCAATAACGATCATGGAGTGCATTGCGACAGGCACATGGTTGCTGTGAGGTTAAAATATAAAACCTATTCACGAAGCGCTTCGGCTTCTATTTTTTTCACTAGATCATACAAAAATCAAGATAGCAAAATTATAAGGTTTAATTACAAAAACCCCTGAATTCTCTGTGGAGGCGCCTGCCAGTCCCCATTTTTCGTCCTAGCGCGCAAGCACACTCGGAATCGTGGCGCAGGCGTAGAGGCTGTCCGGGCCCGATGTCTGATGTGAAGCGGATTCGATGTGGATTCATTGCTCCCTTCCAGATGACGACGTCGGTGATCTCGAGGCAACTCCACGTCCCGCGCCAATGTCTCGTATTCGATCGCCCTCAACCGGTGTGGATTCATTGCTTGAGGGTAACGATACGCTGACGGAGACCGATGTGATTTCGTATGCGGATGATAGTGACACAGACGTATTTCCGGAAACGTCTGACTCTTCGCAAGCAACGAGCGAGCCATGCATCGCTCCACCGACCCCCGATTTGACGACTCCGCCCGTCGCCGGACTCCCCAAGTACCCGCCCCCAATCAAGGCGGGGCCTCGCAACCAAGCCGCGCCACGTACGGCTATACCATTACCCACAATTCGACCTCATTCGGATCGTCCAACTGCCGTAAGTGACTTTGCGGCTCGTATTACTCCGCTAATAGCCGTACGTGTGCCTCATACAGCCGTAACGACTCCAGTAAACGACAACCCGCATTGCACGACATCACCGTCCACTACTGACGGTACAGCATCCTCGCGAGCTACAACACGTCTCGTAGACATTCCACCACCGATTACGACGGCGCCAGTTACTCGGCCTGTGTCTGCACCGTCGGGAAATCTTGCTACGCACTCGCCAAGTCCTCTTTCTACACCACTTGCATTGACGTCGCCGCTTTACGATATCAATATGCTTGCTGAGCTCGACTTCCAGCGTCGACAGGAGGAACAGGCGGAGATACGAGTAGCTGATGAGCATGAACAAGCGTCGCAAGAGCGCTTACGTAGCATGGTGTCCATCTTTGAAGATGTGTCGTCCGTCGAGATTGCCGAAGATACCAACAGCGATGTCAATGAGAATGGAAGCTCACTTCAGACGCTATATTGTGTCAGTCACGCCCAGTTACTTACGAAGCGACGTTCAAGACAAAAAGCTCCACACAAGTATCCAGCAAAGCGTGGTGGTGATCCGTCTGACGTGCTCGTGGTCGTCAAGTACCCAGATATTCACGCTGAATTCTCTGTGCGACGTTTTGGCTTGCAAGAAATGGACACGCGGCATGGGAAGCTGTCCAAGTTCCGACGCGCGTGGTTAGTCGACTATCAAGCAGACCAGCGCGGCTACCACGGCGAAGGCAACCCCGTATTTGGCATCCGCCTGTATCACGCCGACCGCATCTATCGCGCTCAGCTCGTGCTTCCGGACATGTACGAGGAAATTTACTACGTGGATCTCTTCTTTCGAAACAAGTTCTACTCGACTTTCGGCAAACGACAGTCTGCGGATACACCATGTCAACAGTACCGAGCGTGGTGCAACTTCGTGAACGCATACATCGGCGCGAACAGTCGGGAAGCCAACGCGTATGAGAACTCCCTCCGCAACCGAGAAGAAAAGTTTTACTCCAAGTCTGTTCCTGGCGTCGCGATGAAGATACACGCGCTCTCGATGAATAAGCAGATCCCGTGCACCGTTCCAGTCGACGTGGAGTGTCCTTCGTGCTACCTTGGATCACAGCGCGGAGTTGTCGGATCTTCAACGCCGGATCTTGTTGCTCTTCATTCGAGTCTCCAGGAGCTGCTTAGCAAGCAGAAGCGAAACACGACTCCCGCACAGTCTGAGTCCAGCGAGCGAGTAATGGTAGAGCGATTTGAAGCCGAAATTTCGAAGCTGCAAGCGGATGATCAATGGCAACGCCATCAGCTAACCTACTTGACGAACGAGTACAAGGAGCTGCAGGCGCGCAACTCTTCACTACAAGCAAACATCGCAGCTGAGGTTGCCTTGCAGTTATCACAACACTTTCGCAGTATATCAAGTAGCATATTGAGTAACAACCGATCAGGTTAATTTATTTATTTATTACGGAATTCACTGAGAATGTCACCTTTGAGATCGAGCATGGTGGGCGCATGCCAGCGTTCGCACGAGCACAAGACCGAAGAGACTGAAAAAAAAGTAGGCATAGCCTACTTGTGGAGACGAGAACCTCTCCACCTAGGTGATAGCGCGAGAAGACATTGTAGACTTCTTGCAGTAAGCTTGTCAAGTGTCCCAAGTGTGGCGAAAAGTTTCTCAGGCAGATAAAAGAGCTTCGTAAATCTACCAAAAGTTTTTGCTCGAGCGCATCCAACGCAGCGTACTATACGACAGGCAGAAAGCACACCCAAGAGACAAAAGATAAGATTTCGGCTACATTGAAAGCTCATCGAATCTTTGTTCAATGCTAATAGCTATCTTGAATCAAACACATGCAAAGATATGGCTTTACTTCTCGGACCGCAATTTGTTGTACATGATAGTCGATCTTTCAATAAAACACATAAATAATTTGTATCATTCTCAAACTTGATCTATTTTTTGTCTAATGTAAAGAATTGCATGTTTCATTTTATCCAACTGAGCACCGTTCCATTCAATGAGTGCATGACGGAAAACAACTTTATTACTTATATTGAGCTTTCGACCGTCTCGTTGCTGGCGGTGATGGTCTTATTTTTTTCAAAGCTTCATCTGAAAATTTTAATTGCTGCTTCCGGCGCTTTCGTTTTGAGGCTGGTGTCGCTGGTGTCGTTGTAGTCACTGCTGGCATTGTGGTTGCCGGCGTCGTTGTAGTTGCTGTCAGGAATGACGCCGATTCAAATTCACGTCTCATCGGCGAAGGTGTTGTTGGGTACCAGCCGATTTCTTCAGACGATGGACAATACGAACCCTGTGGAGACGGCGGAGGTGTTGGAGACCGAGATGGCGTCCGTACGCTTGGGCTAAAAATGCGTGTTGGCGTCTTGATCGGCGAAGGGCTTGGCGGATACGGTGGGGTTGCCTTGAGAAGTACAGACGACGATGGGCTTACGGCGCCGCTTGGGGGAGTTGGAGTGCGTTGGAACATCACACTTGGGTAAATGTACACCGAAGTGCTTGGAGAATATGGCGATGGCGCTGGTGAAGCACTTGGAGATGATGACACTGGTGGAGCGCGTACAGATGGTGGTGAGGCTCTTGGAGATGATGGCCACGGAGGCGAAGCACTTGGAGATGGCGGCTGCACTAATAAAGCCCTTGGAGATGGTGGCGTGCTTGGTGGTCACGGCAAGTAGCCGAGCGAAATGCATGCTTCTTTGAACTGGTCTTTTGGCTGCGACTTGGGTGGCTCTTCGACGATCAGTGGAACGCCTTCGCGTAGACGTTGCATCCCCTCTTTAAAGCCTTTGTATAGACGCTTCTCATAATCGCGGTCGGTTCTGTTATCGATTAGCGGTTCTTGGAGCACGCCACGGATCAGCTCTTCACCTTCTGCGCCTCTCAATTGCTCGTCAAATGCCCGCCATTGCGCTGCTTTGATTCTAATTTGCTTGAAGTGCTCGAACGACCTGAACTCAAATGTCATATTGATAGCAAATTGAAAAATGAACAGTCACTCTTGGGTAGTACAGTGATTCATAGATATACCGTCGATTGGTGGAGAGACGCCATGGAGCATAAAAACATCTGTTTTGCATTCGCATGATTGATTGGTCGCGTTGCATGGCTATTGCGCAACGCTGGGTACTGTACTTCACATATCGACTGTACTTCACATATCCACTGTACTTCACAGATCCACTGTACTTCACGGATCCACTGTACTTTTTGCCACAAATGGATACGTACCTGTTATGGGTTTTTTATGTTGCCGTGTACCCCCAAGTTCAAGTCACCCACAAACAGCCAGTTAGTAAGGTTTTACAGAAGTTGCACACGGCCACACAAAAACGTAAATATGTTGCGGTGAGGTTTTATTGTCTGAAGCGTGAATGTGTGGGCATTCTCGAATCTGCAAGCAAGAAGACGAATCCTTCGACGCGTCCGGCACGGTGAAAGCGGACGACGAGTCTTTGATGGGAGACCATCAAGAGACGAAGCCGTTCGACCACGACGAAGAGCTCATCGTCTACTACGACGCGACTCCACGTCCCGGCGGATGAGCAGAACGATTGCGCGTTTGGAGGGAATCCTTCGAGCGAGTGCGAAGACTGCTCAACCGCCCACCACCAAGCCTGTATCCACTGCCATTGATGAGAGTAATCATTTGGCGGGAATCCATCAAGTGAGAGTCTCTCGTCTTGGTAAGGAGAACACGCTTGACGCCCAACCCGAATAGGAAGGACGTATTAGTGAAGCCTCGCGCTACATACCCACTCACCAAGCGCGCATCGGACATGAATGAAGAAAGCTACCCGACCAAGCGTACGTCCGACATGAAGACGCCGTCCGTTCAACCCTCAGGCGAATCAGCACCCAACTCTAACGTGGCCGACGTTGACCAAGCGTGCGAACATGAGTGGCCCACACCTCCATCGCTTCTCGCTCTCGAACCTATCAGAACGACAGTGACGTATCCAGGGTGGAGTCAAACATGGAACGTTGCTCGTTATGGTGAGTACGAGATGGAGCTCAAGTACGGCCCATTGCGACACACGCGGCGCCCTTGGCTGGACGAATATGACCCGCAGGCTAGGGGCTTCCCGTGGATCGCGCCTCAGCATGATGGTAAGCTCCCCGAGATCTTTTTGTACGATCCGTCTCACATTTACTATGTGTGCGATAAGGAGCGCGAAGGGGAGATGTTTTACATCGATCTATTCTTCCAGAATCGATTCTACAACTCGAGGTCGCTCACGCATGAATCAAGATCGCCGAGTCCACTCGCGCAGTCGCGGGCAGCTTTCGTATGCGAACTCATTGAACATCCAAGTGACCGTCCAAGCGACCACTTCATCCAGAAAGTCAAGAAAGAACGGAAGAAATTCATGCGCAACACGACCAACGGAGCGGCCATGAAGGTTCACCGTGTCTCAATCAACACGCTCCAATCAAATGATATTAACTATGGGTTTATTCGCTCACTGAT
Organism: Globisporangium irregulare; assembly: GCA_038051095.1. Lineage (NCBI taxonomy): Eukaryota > Oomycota > Peronosporomycetes > Pythiales > Pythiaceae > Globisporangium > Globisporangium irregulare. Next base: position 12,738 of record JALBZZ010000409.1, read on the forward strand.
GTTATCCGCAACTCCACTAACTACGAGCGCACTTGAAATAATTCCAATCGTCAAATTACTCACTAGAGAAACCCTTCAACAATCTAATTTATTTAAGATTACCGATGGCGTAGATCAACTAACGAATATCGGATCAAATACAATTAGAAAAGCTATAGCAGGGAAAATTAGTTACATCATGGACGACAATCCTAAGGAATATCCAACATCATCGTTTGCTGGAGAGAAGATCAAGAATATCGATTATATTCGTTTTACTCGATCGATTCCAATAGACCACCAATTAGAATGCTTCAAGCAATGGAAGCATAGAGCAAATACAGTTGATGAACGAGGGAATAACATAATAAAGGATATTGCATTTCCAAGTATAAAGGAGTATCCACATGGAGTTGTATTCAGTAAAAATGTTTCAGATTTAGCCGATCTGCCAGAGTCGATTGCGGTATCCAAATCTCTAGATGGATGGACAACTTCAAATATTTTCAAGCTGAAGGAATTAAAAAAGTACTCATGCAAGTACGCAACATTAACCAAGATGTGTCTTGATATGAAAGATATCAAACATGGCAAAAATGTTTATTTATCATCCATTCGTCCAAGGCTCTGGAACTGATTTAATTGTTAGCATTCTGCATGCTAACGGGTTTGTAATGGATGGAGATACTATTGCAAAAGACAGCATATGCATGCATTGTGATATACAGTATGGCAGTCACAAAAATATTAAAGATCATGAATTCAATCCAGTGCGATTCATATTTATTACTGGGTCATTAAACAAATCAATTGTGTCTGCGAGGCTAAATGCATATAATAGTAATCAAAATACTTATGGGGAGCGCGTCAAGATTATAATAGGTTCCAGAGCAATGCGAGAGAGCCATACTCTAAAAGCTTGTCGACATGTAGTAATTACGCATGAGCCAAGTTCGATCTCTGAAATGGTTCAAATTATTGGTCGGGCAGTGCGCAAACATGTTCATTCGGCCCTTCCTCAAGATATGCGTTCTGTTCAAATACACATTCTATCTACGAATGTAGACTCGATTCACGCTTTGAAAAACGACACATCGTCAAACGAAGAATTGGCGTACAAGATTAAAGTTTTACAATACGGGCAAATTAACCGCATTGATAGAATCATGTACGATGTGTCTATCGACTATCTTATCAATTTCAGATTTAAACTTAGGGAGACTCCACCTCTGTTAGGAGAGCCATATTCCCTCGATGAAAAAACATATAATCAATACGAAAAGACATTAACAAAGGCATACTCGAACCTAAGAAATGGGATTACGCCACATGGAATACATTCAAATAGATTTAATGTATTCTACTTCGAAGGCGAAGTGCGAACTGTTATGATGATTATCAAAAGGATTATTTTAGACTACCAACCTGTAGTATCTATTGGACAGCTTAAGGAGTTAGTTCGAGCGCCTCCATTTCATGTTGAGTACAATACAAACCTTATATCCGATGAATCTATAGCAGTCGCTGTTAGTAATCTTTCATTTAAATTTGATCAACTCAGATTAAATATCCCAGCAAATAAACTTACAACTGTTGATACTTTGTTTGATCGATCATCAACATTGATAGATCCGTCAGGAACTGAATACAGAATCATATGCATAGGAGATCCATTATGTTTAGATTCATATCTAACAAAACGCAAAATCTCATCTATCATAGAAGGAGATAAATCTGTAATTGATTCGTTCCGCCGAGTATACTCAGATCAATTTGACAAACCGATTGATCTCCAAGATTTATCGGCCAAATGGGCATCTACTATCGATATCAATGATGTGCTTGAAGATATCAAAGGCGATTGGGTTGCTGGAAGCTCAGTAAACAAAGACATCGATAATCAATTACAACGTCTTCCAAATGAATCACATTGCCTTGTAGCTGAATGGGTTATTAAGTATGCAGTCGGGATAGCTTTTAAAACTAAAAAGCCAAAACATAAGGATTTAGAACTTGTTCAATACCTTATCAACTTCTATCAATCGAAGCGCTTAATGTTTACTATTTCAGATTTGAAGTCAACTCGCATATACGATCGTTATAAGCCGTTCGATACTAACACTGGTACATCTTGGTTCAGTAAAGCAGCTAAAGTATCAACTGGCACTTTACCGATCGGTCACAGTATTGGAGATTCCATTCGAGTATACAATTTAATCGATATGACATGGTTAGAGTTGAGCTCGATCGGCAAAGGTATAGACGAGAAGCACCCTTATGGTTTCTACATCTACGAAGAAAGAATAGGTAAAACTCTCGAAGTATCGCTGAAGATTAAGTTTGATAAAGACAAAAAAGTAAAAGGCATTACAATGGTATTCCTTCAAACCAATGAAATCGAAAAGATAGCAAAGCAATTAAAGCTTAATATCTCGATGCTCAAATACAAATCTGAGATGATAGAGCATATTGAAAAGGCAGCTTGGGCATTACAACTGAAGATGTATCCGAAGCGAATAATCTACCGTTTGATAGATTTCAACTAGCAACCATAAAACTCTTTAGTCATCCATTTTGAAAATCAAAGTCAAAGAGTCGGTAGTCACTTGAGATTTTCAAAGGTGACATTCTCGATGAATTCCGTAATAATATTTCGTAATAAATTAACATCTAACATGAACTGTTGTTACTCAATACGTTGTTTGCCATGCTGAGAAAGTGTTGTGATAGCTGGACAGCGACCTCGGCAGTGATGTTCAGTTGCAGAGACTCATTGTGCGCTTGTAGCTTGATGTTATCCGCACGCAGCTTGTTGACCTCGTCTTCTAGTCGGCCGACTACTCCATGTTCAATCGGGGCAGGGGTCGTAGTTCGCCTTTGCTTGAGAATATCTTGTAACCGAGCATGCAAAACAGCGAGATCCGAGGGTGGTTGCGCTCCGATAACTGATCTTGACGATTCGCTGTAGCATGACGGACACTCAACGTCGACCGGCACCGTGCACGACATCCGCATCTTCAACGACAGCGCATGGATCTTCATAGCAACACCGGCAACGGATGTGTTGTAAAAGCACTCTTCACGATCTCGAAGAGACTTCTCGTACGCGTTTGCTTCTCTAGTGTTCGCTTTAATGTACGTGTCGACAAAAGTACACCAGGCTTGATAGTGTTTCGACGGCTCGATGGCAGGTTGCTTCTTACCGAAAGTCGCGTAGAACTTGGATCGAAAATGGAGGTCCACGTAGTAGAGCTCTTCATACACGTCAGCGAGTTGAGCGCGATAGATTTGATCAGCGCAGTACAGACGGATGTTGGACCAGCGCTTGCCTTCAACATGATAACCACGTAGCTCTGCGTGATAGTCGAGAAGCCATGCCCGACGAAACTTCAACACATCCCCATGCCGCGTGTCCATCTCTTGAATGCCGAATCGTCGCACAGTGAATTCAGTGTCGATGTATGGATACCTGACGACCACAAGCGCGTCAGTTGAATCGCCACCGCGCTTCGCTGGATACTCGTGTTGATGTTCATGATTGGATCTTCTTTTGTTGAGAAGTCGTGCTCGTTGGACAATGTACAGCTCTTGGGGTCGGCAGTCTTCAGCGGCCTGCCATCTAGCCACAGCTTCTTCATCGCTGGACACTTGTTCATACACTTTGACTGCATGTTGTAAGCGCTCTCGTGCTGCACGCTCGTCCTCTTCGACAAATTGTACTGCATACTCATCCATCAGTTGTACAGCGCGCTCTTCGTGACGCCGCTGAATGTCAAGCTCGACGAGCAGGTCGAATGGAGCAGGCGAGTCTGGTGCTAGAGTCGTGTCACGTGGAGCTGGAGCGTGCGAGTCTGGTGCTGGAGTCGCGTCTGGAGTCGCGTCTGGAGTCGCGTCTGAAGCGTGCGAGTCTAGTGTTGGAGCGTGCGATTCCGGTGCTGGAGTAGTGTCTGGAGTCGTGGCACGTGGAGCTGGAATCACGTCTGAATTCGCGGTACGTGGAGCACGCGAGTCTGGCGCTAAAGTCGCGTCTGGTGCTGAGGTCGTGGTACGTGTTGGAGTCGTGGCAAGTGGAGTCGAGTCTGGTGACGTCAAGGAGAGCGTGTCGGGCAGATCAGGCCAGCGCGTATCCCCCCGTCCTATCGATGACTTCACATTGATGGATCGAGGTTCAACACGCTGCACTGGCACAGGACATGGAGTTGCCTCAAGATCATCAATAACATCGTTCAACGGGTAACAATGACTACACATTGTTTCCGCATCATTATCTGTCATGTGAAAAGACACCCACGCCTGCGCCGGTGTTCCTGGACTGCTTGCGCTCTGGGACGACGAAATCGAGAATGGCGCTTGAACTGGCGAATGAACAGGCCTTTTCTCACCTCACCTTCGAGCTTAAAACCTTGTCATCTCACTTTAGTCTTGATCTGTCTATAGGCAACTGCAACAGCCACACGCAGCATCAAAAAACCTCATAATAAAACACTGGCTTACATTACACTTGCTGTTTGTATGCTTGCACTTTTGATTCGTGCTGAGAAAATTCTCAGCGATGACGCGATGCGTGAACTGGTTTTCATTGGTCCATTTTTATTACAAGAGATTCGTCGAGAATGTCACCTTTGAAATTCTAGACGACTACCTATTGTTTTTCGACGCTTTCCTAATAATACCTTACTGTAGGACACTACGAGCCACGTTGCATTGCTGTGTCCGGTTTCGTTAAAGGTCGCCACATCCAACACCCACTGTTGACGATGTATGACCTCCAAGCTGGAGCTCAAGTTTCAGGAAGAAGCTGCCAATCGCCATGGTGACATCACAGGAAGGCTTGATCGGTGCCTTAAGATCGAGGAGCAGACTCAGACGGCTCTGTCCGACGATCTTCGCGCGCTCACGACCCAGATGGAGACAAAGGCGCAGGAACTCGTCGCTGCTCTTGGCCAGGACAAGTACGTCACGGTGGCCGATCTCAAGCATGAACTGAAGACTCACCAAGACATGTACACCAATTCTCAATTCCAGCAGTTCAAGAGCATCTTAAAAATGGCGACAGCGCTGGCCCCCGTTCCGCACCTGCCACGATGGTATCTGCCTCGTTCCGACTTTCGCTTCGACGAGCGAAGCCCCTTCATCACCGGCCAATTCCGGAGCATCCACTACGGCACGTTGGGATCCGGCGCCGAGGTGACGATTAAGACGGTGGTGGCCGAGAGGGGCGACGAGAAGACTCGAGTTCAGTTCCGCAAGGAGGTCGAGACGTGGTACGCTCTGCGGGACCCACACGTGCTGCCTCTGTACGGAGCCAACGACATTGGCTCCCCGATGGTCTTCGCCTGCGGCCGCGCCGAATTTGGCAACTTCAACGAGTACCTGTCGACCCATCCGCACCAATTCTGGCAAGTGTTTCTGGATGCTGCGCGTGGTCTCGCCTACCTTCACAAGCAGAAGCACGTCCATGGAAACCTCAAGTGCAACAACCTGTTAGTCACCAAGCACGGCGTAGGCGTCTTGTCGGACTTCTTCTTCGCGTTCGTGCGCACCAACTCGGCGTTGAGCCTCAAGGCGCAGGCACCCGGCCACTTCTGGAAAGCGCCCGAGTGCTTCAACTCGGAGAGTCCGAACCCACGGTTCGAATCGGATGTGTACTCGCTTGGTATGTGCATCTTCGAGGCGATGAGCGGCGCGCCACCGTTCGCGGAGATTGAGGAGCAAGACGCGATCGAGAGGATCAGGGAGGGAGAACTGCCATTGAGACCGAACGGGAGGATCACCGATGACGCGTGGAACCTGATCACGAGCATGTGTCGTCGAAATTTTCAGGATCGAGTCCGTCTGGAATCGGTGATCGCCGAGCTGGAAGTCCTCGCTGCACAGGAGCAAATCAAGCGCAGTCAACTTCCGTGCAGTTGCGTGACGACTTGCTGCCTTGAATGTGGTGGCCAGCGACGCTTTTCGAGTTCGAAGGGTGTGCTGACCAGCTCAACGACCGAAGCAGCACCAGCGGCAAGCTAAGCACTGTCGTGGTCGTGTGTAGTGACGCATCGCCACGGTTGGCATCGGGCGAGTCCGCAGCAGCCACCAGTCGCTTGCCATCGAGTCCAAGCAGAGAGCGCTACCGAGGAGTGCGAAGATGCGAGCGGTTCGCGTGTGAGTGCGGCGGCGCACTTGCGTTTTGTATATTTCAGGAGATTCGGGTCTGCACGTCTTGTTCTAGCGGGTTTTGCGAGGTAGTTGCAGTCGCTCGATTTCGACGCTAGATCACTAAAAAGCAATTCAGTTCTCATTTTACAGTTTACAGCCAAAACAACCAAGTCCCGCTCCAGTCCACCAAGCCCTGTTCCCGTTCTCTCGTCCGTCTCGCCCCAGTTCATGCCTCGCTTCCTCGCCCCGCCATCACCACATCATGTCTCACTTGGATAAAAAATGGCGCTACCAGTCGTCCCGATGTTAACGAGCTGTCGAGGGAGACCGAAGTGGCTCGCCAAGCGACCTCAGTTCAGCAATCCGTCCACAAGGCAAGTCACCATGGAGATCCGCGGCGAACAGATCACGTTCGATCAATGTTACGTCACGGAGGCCATCTCGGCATGCGTTAACGGCGAGGTCGGCCGTATGCAGGCATTCCTCAACAAGTTTCACGGCACAGGTCGGATGGAAGCATGTGACGAAATGTTTACTATTCGTTGGCGGCAATTCGCTCCAGCTTTGCTAGACGACACCTCCATATCCCTTGAGCTTGCTCGAAGGAATTGAAAAGTCAGTGGGAGGACACTTGAAGGAGGCAAAAAGCGGCACAGATTCGCTTGATCTAGTTGAAGCAGAAGTGATCTGTGTAGTTCACACGCAAAGAAAGTGAAACTGAGATCGAAATGTGCCAGTATATACTACTCAAGCTCACCTCGGACGCATGCAAGCTCGCATGCAACATTCACACACCAAATTGGTTCGGTTTGAGAGCATCAGATCATTTTGACTACATGGGTTTTGGCGAGTCGACTAAAACTCTGTTCAGAGTAGCTGATTGAAAGAATCATTTGCTCCCTACCACATTAACAACACAAGCATTCACACACAACCTCGGCTGTATACTACTGCCGCTTGGATTTGAAAACTTTGGAAACGCCAATGGAGACTGTCTGAGCGCGTGAGTGGAGGCAGCAAGGAAATGAATGGACGCAACGCCAAACTCGTAAAAAGAGGTCCAACACGTAATTACATTTCGAAATACTGGTTGTACTTCGAGAACCGAGATTCGAAACCGGTTATTTTGGTTAAAGACAAACAATATCAACAGTACCGTTAGGATATGCCGCATTGTGCTGTGGCTTGGCGTGTTCGATGGGCCGCGGAGGCGCGTGCCGAGGCGTGAGCCTGGCGTCGTCGGATGCGATGTCGGAGTCGGAGTGCGGCAATGTAGATCTCTCCTTCTCCCGGAAAATACCAAGTGTTCGACGATGCCATCGACGAAGGTGAGGAGTAGGAATTGGACAACGCCGAGCGGCCATCTTTGTTCTATTCTGATCGCGGTCATCAATCGACAGGCACCGAAGGAGTGAGAACTTCCAAACTCGATCGATCTATGCAGTTTACCCATCGAGATGGCGATACTTCAAGCGGTGATGAGAATGACGAAGGTGTCGATGAGTATAGTAAACACTTCAATACAAAGACTGTATTTGAAGTTAATGGACAATCAAAACCAATTGAGATTAACTATCCATTAACTGATGTCGATGATATATTTACAAAGCCTTGCGAGATAGTAAAATCTTTAGAAACATACGAAGAGAACAATCCATCGGACGTATTGAATTTTGGCATTCGTGATGTTATTGTATTTATGCCATCCGTGGCTCCAATCAAACGAATGGTGTTGGAGCTTTCGAAGTTGAATCCATCATTAAAGAGAAAAATTCTCCCAATCAGTGTTACTTCAGCGGACATCAATGGCGGAACCGATAACTATCGATTGATAATGGAAAATTATAACAAACTCCAAGTTGAAATCGAAGGCAAGATGGTGTCAGCATTTCGTCGTATCATTGTATCAACGAATGCTGCTGAAACTGGGCTCACTCTTGAATCATTGAGATATTGCATTGATACAGCTCTCCAATTTACGAATGAGTTCAACCCTCGGTATGGTCTCAATGTCATGATGATAAAACCAACTACTTCAAGTATGTCTTTACAACGGAAGGGTCGGGTAGAACGTAAGCATTCTGGAGTTTTCTTCCCCTTGTTTACAGAACATACCTTCAATAAGATGATCGTTGATAACACGCCAAGTATTGCAGTTGAGAATATTACATCTCATTTACTAGCATTGATTACAAATGAACCGGTCACAAGCATTGATCGTCTTCCTGTGTTTAATATGCTAACTCCTCCATCTGATGATAGTATCAATTACTCACTGGAGCGACTATATACACTAGGAGCAATTGATTCACTCAGTAATGTTACCAAACTGGGTCGAATGATGAACACATTTCGGAAGATTGATATAGAATCCTGCAAGATGATCTTAAGCGGTTTAGTGCATGGTGCGTCTATTAAAGAACTAGTTTGTCTAGCATGTTTATTATCAATTCGCAAGACTGATATTTTAATCGATAAAAGAGAAAGCGGAGTTGCTCCATTTGATACAGCTTTGTTGTTTGACGAATTATATGAAATCAACCCAACTTTTGATCGAGCAAAGTGTGATACATTACATTTTAATCGGTTGAAAGCTAAACTACTTGTTGGTTGTGAGATGCTTGAGTTACTTTTAATTTATCAAAGATTCAGCGCGAAGGCCTCTTCTCTTTCAATCAGTAATCTCCGCAATTGGTGTTTCGCTAAAGGCCTCAACTATTATAAATTATGTAAGTTTACTGAATCAATTGATGAAGTATATTGGCAAATGTTAGAACAGCTGAAGATAAACCCCGTATGTCGACTCAACACGATGAACTTTATCAAACTCTCAAGAGAAGTAATGATATCAACAATACTGAATTAGTAGATTGCGTAATAAAGTTAAAGCAGTGCATCTATGAAGGATATAAACATAATTTACTGATTTGGAATGAAGATGCTAATTCATATCAAACGCAATCTGGATTGAATGTTATAGTCAAAGCTCCAACTGTAAGTAAATAATGATTCAAAAGGTTGGATCAGCTTTTGATCAAGATAAACCTAGAACGCTTATTTACAAAGATTTATTAACGCAGTAAGATCGTAACGGACTATTCGCACATGAAGCATCTCTCGTATCTACAATGGATGGATTTGTACATGTTAATATTGAGCTCATTTCATCGTAAAATACCCTTGATGTGAGTGTTCTTTTTTTAAATCTGATTTGTCCAATCTAAGCTTAAATTGGCATTCTAAAACTGAGCTTAAAATTGATACTTAATTATATTAAATATATCAACCAAGCCAAGTAACACAGTTTCAAAGCAACCCCCAGTCAAGACTATTCAAGATGAGCACCACCACCAACAAGATTATCCTTACCACTGAACAAATCCTCGAAGCACATGCCGCTCACGGTAATGACTTTGCTGTGATCAAGTACGAATCTACTCGCAAGTATAAGAACTTTTCTCAATATATTAATGTTGATATTAAGCTTGCTGATAATACTCTCGTGGGAGTCCGTTACTGGAAGCTTTCAACTAATGGAATTGTCCTCACATCACGTATCCGTAAGCCTGACCAGCGCAAATATGAGTCCATTCGCTTGGGTGTCTGTCTTGTCGATGAAGAAGGTAATGAAAATGATAATATGAAAGCTGCTCAGCTTCTATGTATTGCGGTTGAAGAAAAGCTAAAGCAAGATAAGAATGAAAACATTATCACTGATGATGCTCGCGCTCCGCGCAAGCAAGCTGATGGTACATTTAGACCATTCCATTTGATTAATACAAAGATTGGCATTCCCATGCAAACTGCTACGAAGACTAAGGATGGTGATATTAAAACATTGGATAATCCATTCTTCTGGGTGTCGATTCCTGAAAAGAAAGCGTACAGCAAAAGTGAGTCTCTTAAACCGCCAGTTCATTTTGATGATAAGTACTATACTGACAACGGGCAACCGGACATGGAACGTCCAGTTATGATTCATGAGTATGAGCCAACGTTTGACAACATTGAAGACTTCTATCACCACCCTCGTACTGGCAAGAAGATCTACAAGCGTCTTGGTGCGGTTGACCCAAACAACAGCAATGAAAACTTTCTCGACAACACTAACATCCAAGATTACCTAACTAAGGGTTCTGCTCTCATGGGCAATCTCAAGTTTGAAATCGCTGTCAGTGGTCGTCAGTGTAAGCTCGACATTGCTCTCTATGGAAAGTTCTACGTCAAGGTTGCTGAACGCAGTGATGGTGGAGACTACGGTCAAGATGAAGAAACGATCGATGCGTTTGCTAATCGTTACATTTCGATTGGCAGCAACAAGCAAGCCGATGTCGATGATGTTGACGACTTCGCGGATGAAGATTGAGCTTCATTCATTTGAACGAAAGATGTTACTACTGAAGTAACTTCTTTTTTTTGGTTCAAAATCTGAGCATAAAATAGCTAATGGGGACTCTCTTAATATTACTTCGATACTCAAAATACAAGTTTCAACGACCAACATGACTGCTTACGACTCTGGCGCGATGGACCTAATTAAGGCTTACCCAGAGAAGATTCATTGGGCGTGGTTGTCTAGTAATCCTGCCGCTATTGAGCTACTCAAGGCGAATCCTGAGAAGATTGATTGGACCAATTTGTCTATGAATCCTGCTGCTATTGATCTACTTAAGGCAAACCTCGATAAGGTTAATTGGTACTATTTGTGTCATAACCCTGTCGCTATCGATCTTTTCAAGGCTTACCCTCAAAGGATTAGTTGGAGTGATTTGTCTCGCAACCCAGCTGCTATTGATCTGCTCAAGGCTAACCCTGAGAAGATTAATTGGCAAGAATTGTCTTGCAACCCCGCCGCTATTAATCTACTCAAGGCTAATTCGAGGAAAATCGATTGAAATGAATTGTCTCGCAACCCCGCCACTATTGATTTGCTCAAGGCTAACCCTGAGAAGATTCATTGGGCCATTCTGTGCAAATCGAACTACTGGAACCCGACCATTCATTCCCATTTGATGCCTACTAAACTCGTAACTGCAAAGACGCCCGTTAAGCCCGTAGTCTCGAAGAAGACTTAAAACACTCGTGGACAACAGCTTTCTGAGAAGATTTTCAACGATGCGGCCAACTACAATAAGATTGAAATCTTTGCTGCGATTCAAACAGAACTGTTTGAGAAGTACAAAATTCCAATGTATTTGAGAAAAGAGTGCAGTGCTTTGAACTCAGCTATTCAGTCGAATCCGACTATTGCTGAGCAAGTTGTTGGAAAGGACCCGCTAGAGACCTACAACAAGATGAGAATCGAGCGCAACAAGCTTGTTCACCCGAGCAAGACCGTCAGTGAGATTGAAGAGATGAGCGATGAAGAGAAGGTGAAGTACTTTGATGCAATGGAGGATCAGTTGTACGACTTGTATGAACTTCCACCAACCATGAAGAGACACTGTAGTTTCTTGGACGTGTGCATTGTAAAGGATCCGAACCCAGCAAAGACATTGCTTGGAGAGAGTCCACGCGATTTGTATCATAAGCTGAGAATTGAACGCAATACGATTTGTCACGCCGCAAAAGCGAACAAGGTTAAAGCGAAGACGCCAATGCCAGCTAAGCCTAAGAAGAAGAACACTATCTCAACGGACAGTGAACGCATTGCACAGCTTGAGAAGGAGTTGCTTGAGCAAAAGATCAAAGCGCTCGAAGCTGAGAACGAACTTAAGCAACTAAAAATCGCAGAATTAGAAGCTCCGCATGCTCCTCCGGTCTACAATGCCTACAGTGTCTACAATGACTTTACGAATGGCAAGCTGGACGTGCCACTTGCTATTCCAATTTCACAATAAGTCTTACCAAGCTTACATGAACATGCATTGAATTTTGTACATTTCATTTTTTTAAAAATTTGTCCACTTTTGATCTCGCTCGCGAAATTGACAACTCTTTTCCACTTCTCGTGGTTCAAACAAATGCGTACCAGCATTTCTTTGTCACAGATTGGTGCATCGATCTGCGACATAAATGCACTTTCCCGCAGTTCAACAAATATGATGAATATTCTTGTCCCACATCGTTTCTTCAATCTGCGACAAATGGATCGTGGCGCAATTAAATATAATTGCCAGTTTGTCCACTTTTGATCTCGCCGCCAAAATTGACGACTCTTCTTGCCCAACTATCAGTTTGGAATTTCAAAGATGAACGAGATACGCCTGAAGGAGTTTTGGGAGAAGGGCTACACGATCATCCCCGGCGTGGTATCTGCCGAGACCGTTGCGAACGTACTACGAAAGGCCCCCAAGCTCGAGTACAGGTCAATCTTCAAAGAAGTCTTCAGTGAGCAGTTCGACGCCAGGCGAATGCAAGCGCCCTTCCCGTACCCATCCGTGAAGGAGTTTATGGACATGTCTGTTGCGTTGAGGCGAAACATCATTAAGAAAGCGAACATGCGTTGGAAAGACGCGCAATGGGTCGTGTTGAAGAGCCTGCCCGATGGAGGGAACCAAGCTGCGCACCGCGATTTTCCAGGATTCGAGATCAGCAAAGCGCGCGAGCAATATGACACCATTCAAGCCGGTATCATGATTGGGCTCATGCCTAAAACAACGCTGATCGTGTACGAGTCGTGTTTTGCTGAAGCGGACTACACCAAGCGCAAGATCATCGAATACGGCCCGGGCGATTGCGTCGTGTTTAGAGGGGATTTGGTGCACGCCAGCACTTCGTTCGAGTCTCTGAATTATCGAGTCCACTGCGTGCTGACAGTCAAAGGAGTTGAGTGGATGAGTGATGTTATCGAGGCAGCAGCGGTCAAGGTAAACAAATGTAAATACTGCGGCTTCAAAGCAAATACGAAGCTCGAGATTCGCAACCACGCCCGCCTATGCTCCCACAACCCAAACAGACAAACATACTTGATGCAATACAATGCAAACAACAAGAAAGGCAAGTCATGTGATATTTGCAAGAAAGATTTTAATAGAGTCAATAGCTATTATAAGCATCGAGCTAGGCATCACAAGAAGGACAAACTGAGCATAAAATAGCAAAGAGAGTTCTCTTAAGTATCAAAACCACACAAAACAATACCAATGGACTCCAACACCTTCTTCGATACGCTTCGCCTTATCGAGTCGCTCGATGAGCGCATCAGCTTCATCAAGACGGCCAACTATGATGTTGTCCAAGATGGGCAGCCAGATGGCGCCATTCAACAGTTTACAGATATCCGCACTCTCAAGGATGCATTCAAAGTTGCTTGTGCGTTTAAAGCAATCTATGGGGATGTATTGTTGTGTGTTGAACTTTCTTGCTGCTCCGAAAGGTTTAAGTAAATACTCACAGCATCTCCATCGAAATCTCCACCGTAGAGAATATCAGCAACGTTGACTGACAGTCTGAACGTATCGCCATTAGTCAGGATACGAGCTCGGTGACCGGAGATAGCGCTGTAGAGTAGAGACGGCGCGCGATTCATTGCAACATTATCTCCATCAATCAAATCGCGATAGAGAATGTCTCCATATTCCAACTTGATATTGCTCTTCATTGAAGCGATATGGTATGTAGCTCCTGTATCACCTTTGACAAGTTTTGTACAGCTCGGATAGGTTGTATTCTTGTTCAGAAAGAATGTCATCATTCGATCAATGTTGTACGGGCGAACGACTTCAGGTACTTGGAGTGTCTTCGCGATAGAAAGAGGAATACCTACTTCATCAATATCAATGAAATTATCGCCTGAAATCACCGATCGTCCTCCATGCTGGAAACGTTTGCCTTCGAGATTACCTCGAATACGTCCTTCCTTGCCTCTGAGACGAGCACCAAGACTGGTAAGCGCTTGACCATTACCTCCGACGATGCGACTTGAAGCAGGTGTACCGGATGGATCTTTGATCATGTTACTGTATGTAATCTCAAGGAGATTCAGTAAATTCTCGTTTGATGTCTTTTCTTCATCAGTCAATAGCAATGGAATTGATTTATTCGTAGCTACAACATTCTTGATGAAAGTTGTCGTGTCATTGTTGTTAGAGCGGGTCGACGATTTCAGTTTGCGGACATCTGGGCGGGCGTTGTTTGGTACTGCTGGAACGGTACGAAGAATCAATGAAGAAGGGTGATACTTGCCACCAATCTTCGATGCGGTGTCTTCACTCACTCTTGAGAATATCGCTTCAATTTCATCGTTGTAAAGACGAACATCATCTCCAGTTGAAAGACGTTTCAATAGAAACAATGGTTCTTTTGGGTCTTTGATGATCGTGGGCTGTTCGTGGTTGCAATTGGCACATATGATCACTTTATTCGGACTTGAAGCTCGGAAACTTCCATCCTCAGCAATTTTGTCTAAAGCAAATCCACATTTGTGGCAGACTTGACGTAGCCATCTTGGAACCTCAGCTCGGAAGAGAGGATTCACAACTGGGTAACGAAGCTGTACAGTACCAAAGTGACCCATGCAGCGGTCTCTCGAGTTCTGACACGTCTTACAGCGACAGCTGTACGAAGTGGTGCCCGTATTTAGGCTGTACAGTCCGACGTCTAGAGGCCTGTCATTGCTGAAAAGGTCCTTGGAGATGATGTTGCAATTCGAAGCACGAGCATGTTCTTCACTCCCCATGAGATAAAAGGCGGCACGACTGATCTCGCTCTCACTAAACATCATGTCATACTTGCGCGGCGTGGTCGAGGTGGTCATGTTGCTTTGTGAGGTTGGAAGTGAGGTTGGAAGTGATGAAAGTTCCTATATTACCTAGCGAGTATATATAATAGTATTACTGAAAGTGGAGCTTGTGTGGTTGGAGGCAAATAACCGAATGAATTGAATTTAATGGGGCTC
>JALBZZ010000410.1:0-27692 GCA_038051095.1 Globisporangium irregulare
AGAAGAGAAGTCCGGCTTAACTTGCAAACAAGTTAGGTACCTTGAACCCCCCCCCAGATTAGCAGAAGCAAAGAGTGAATGTCATGCTGGACTGAGCATCTGAAACAGAGCAGGCATAATCATACTGAAACCAAGTGAGATGCCAAATTCTCTTTCGTCCGTATTTAACAGGGCGGCGAGTCAGTCATCCCATACTGAAAGCGAGAGATGTGCCTTACTGAAAGCAAGTGACCTGCCTTCGCGTATTTAACAGATGTTGCACGTATTTAAATGGGTATTGATCTCAGCTTGAGTTCAGTATGGTCGAGTCCACATTCTCTGTAAGCATGGTGGCCAACAAAGTGGCAGGCATTTAACTTGATCTAAGTATGATAACAAATCGCCCATACTGCTACCATTCTATCCAGAATATTTACACAGTTAAAAGCCTGCCAAATGGCACACCCATGAAATTGCCCAAGGTTTTAGATTAGAAAGGAAATTCAATTCATGACAGCACAAAAGTCATAAGACCTATGCTCTCATGCACAAGAATACCTCAAGCTTTCGTGTCAGGGGAGCTCTTTGCTACTAGGTGTATAGAAGCAATTGAACTTATAATAAGTTGGACGACTGTTTTTGATCGAAAAAGCGGGTAAAGCATTAGGAATGATGACCCACCATTTGCACAAAACGCATGATAGGACAGTTCGTAAATATATTTATCATGAATAAGCTGACAATGTAACTACTGTATAGCAGCAAATGTACACTCACGTTTTTCTACACGCTTGGTGACTTGCATTGGTGCCGCCGTTGCTTTCGGTTATCTCATCTTCTAAGAGCCCAAATCTCACCTTCTAAGAACCCAAACGAACCCATACCACAGTGTAGGTGAATGCGCTTTCACACACACCACCAGCGAGGCATGAGTGGTACAGTACATTGCGATCAAATTGCCACGCGCGACGAGCAAAAAGGTTTTTTGTTCATTCGATGTGTTGTGAGTGGGATCTGCTTGGGCAATCGGAGGCCACGTGGCTTTCTTATTTTGCTTTGTATAGTCTAAATAGGGTGACTGATGCCACACTTTCTGTAAATATCCCATTTTCAGTCCTTTTCTGGTTTGTGTACAAACATGGAATAGGATTCTTCAACAGGGAATAACTCTGTGTAACACACCCACTTTGTGCGATTATATCGAGAGTAGATGCTATGCTTCAGTGGTGCGTTTTAGGATTTGATTATT
This sequence comes from Globisporangium irregulare, assembly GCA_038051095.1. Taxonomy (NCBI): domain Eukaryota; phylum Oomycota; class Peronosporomycetes; order Pythiales; family Pythiaceae; genus Globisporangium; species Globisporangium irregulare. The sequence continues at coordinate 1,229 of JALBZZ010000410.1, forward strand.
TGGACACCCCGAGCTCTTGCAACTCCCACTGATCATGCGAGCCTTACTCACTGAGTCAAAGACATAGGTAGGGCCTTACCCCCGCGTGTTACAAGGGGTATAGGACCTTACCTTATATGTGCTGTATGCTTTCAGGAGTTCCTACAGGATGCGATGGCCCTTGCAGCATACGGGTGTAAGGCCAACGTCGACGGATGGATATGCTACCACTCAGGCAACAACTGGTGGAATCTCCATTGCAGATGCATCGCATTCAGCACAAGCCTCACATTCGAACTTGCTTCTCACTGTACACAACATGGAGTTCTTTGACACGAAGGAAAAGACCTCACTTCAACAGCAACAAGACCAGCAGCTCACGCCTAGCACCAGCAGCAGCTTCAATGAGCAGTCGCCACTTTTGCTTCCAGGCGTGAACGATGCAATCATTGACGCGATTCTCGACCTGGAAGAGCAACAGCAGCAGCAGAACCAACGAGATGGTATCCAGGACGACGACCTGCTCACGGACTGGGAAATCGTACGCTTCGAGTGGCGCCAACTTGCGAAGCTTTCGGCACCAATGGTAAGAGCTCTATCTCTATGCCTGAGTGGATGGATACAACAACACACAATGGCTAACGCTAGGACTTGCACATTCTTCCTTTTTAGATGATCGCAGGACTACTGGACGTGCTCCCAGACATGATGCTCGGCGTGATGACCGGACACTTGAGCGTCGCCAACAGCACAAAGTACATCGCAGCGCTCAGTCTCTCGAGTCTCTTCCACGCGTTCATCGTCGACGGCATCGTGAACGGCTTTGCATCCGCGATGGACACGCTCTGCTCGCAAGCGTTCGGCGCAAGCCGGCTGAAGGAGCTCTGGATGTTCACTCAAGCTGGCGTCGTGCTCTACCTGATCTGCCTGCCGCTCATGAGCATCGTGTTGCTCAGCGGATCGTCCACGCTGCGGATACTCGGCCAGGATCCTGAGATCGCAGCGATTACAGGCGAGATGCTCGTTGCGTACGTGGTCGCGGTTCCGTTTGCGATGGCGTACGCGACGATGAAGAGCGCGCTCCAGGCTCAGAACATCGGGGTTCCGTTCATGGTCGCGTCGCTGTTCGCGTGGATCGTGAGTGGCGCAAGCACGTACTTGCTTGCGTACCATACCTCACTGGGTATCATGGGCATCGCAATGTCGATTCCGATCTCGTGGATCGTCAAGGTACTGGTACTAGCGCCAATATTGTTGAAGAATCGCGTGTTTGTGGACGCGTGGCCGGGCTGGCGACTCAAAGAAGCATTCACGCTCATACCACTGATCTCCAAGCTCGGGTTCTCGAGCTTCTTCATGGTGACGTCGCAAATGATCGCGTATATCTGCATGTCACTGCTCGCGGGTATGCTGCCGAATGCGAGCGTCATGATCACGGCGAACAGCATCTTTGCGTCGCTGCTGAACCTCTCAGCACTTTGCCTCACCGCTTTCTGCGTTGCGACGGCGATCCGCATCGGCAACTCTCTTGGCGCAGGTCAGGCGCGTCGAGCAGCTCTTCTGAGTCGAGTCGTGCTCTTCAGCTCGCTCACGATCTCTCTTGTTGGGATGATGGTCATGGGCTGCGTCGCCACTCTGTACGCGAGCAGCTTCACGTTCGATGAAAGCGCGACACACAAAGCCTCTGAGCTGATCCACAAGCTACTGCCGCTGGTCCCTTGGACAGGAGTGATGTTCGGACTCCAGGGCATCTTACGCGCGTGTGGTAAGCAAATGCTCTGCGCGCAGTTCAATTTCGTGTTCCTCTCCGCGACTGGAGTACCTCTGGGTCTACTGTTCGCCGTACACTATGACAAAGGGCTCGTGGGGCTCTGGACAGGGCACGCTGTGGGGCTCTTTCTGTTTGTAGCTGCAGGGATCTTCTGGTTGCACCGCCTCAGCTGGGAGAAAATGACCAGCGATGCGAAGAGGAACACGAGTCTGTAGGTTCAGAACGACTAATTTTGTTACGTTTCGTATTGGTACCCCAATGAAAATTAACCCCTGAATGCTCGCGCGGACTCCTTCTACATTGCTGGGCTGGCGCTTCCTGCTACATGATTTAGATTCACTTCCTATGGATATTCCTGGATGAAGGGAACTCTGGAGCGCGTTCTGATTTGGCCAAAATAACATGTCATTGAAAGAGCTGAAGGCTGCTATGTCTGCAATCTTCCTATCACTGTTGCTGCTGCGTTACAGAATCGTCTTCGTCATTGTTGTCGTCAGCTTCTGGGGCTCCTTCAGTCAATCCGGTGTTCGTGACAGGCTTCGTCGCCGCGATCGCCTCGAGTATGCGACTCGACTCAATCTTCTCTTCGGAAGTCAGCTCCACTGTACATTCACTGTCGGGGAGTTCTGAACCACCATCATGCCTCGCCGTCCTCTGATTCTCCGAAGCCTCCACTGCATCGGTAGCTGCAACGGCCTGAAGTACATCGTAGTTGTCGTGCATTTCGTCATCTGCTGGGCACACAATCGGGGCGACCATTCCCGGCTTCAAGGACGCTAGTCGCAGCTGCTTGGACGCTGCGACGATCTCCGCCACCGCGAGCTGGTACTTCTCGTTGGTCTCGATCGCGTAGGACCGCGTCGACGCCTGCATCACCTCCCAGGTGCGCATTTGCTGGCCGGCAGCGCGCTTGACGCCGTGATTATGGTAGCTCTCCTTCCACTTGCGGATCAGCTCGCCGTCTTCGCTGCGCTCAAAACCCAAGCGCCTCTCTGGTTGGAACGTGCAGCTGACAGACTTTCGAAAGTAGTCGGTGAACTCGGGGATCACCACCGGCTGCTTCGCTTTTGGCGTGCCGTCATTCCCGCCAGCTTCGGGGACCTCTTGCGCTGGATGGTCTGGTGATGGTTTACCAAAGATCGGCAAACAGACGCTGCGGTAGAACAGAACCAGCGTCTTCTTCAGCATCGGCCAGAATACCTGGAGCCACACGGCGGATAGCAGGATGGCCAAGATCGTCCCAATGAAGACCAGGAAGATGAGCATGACGTTCGAGCGGAGCACCTTGACGATCAGTCCGTACTGCCCCAACACGTCGATCGACGACGATTCCTCAAGAAATTTCTCATATAGCACTTCGTCGCTAGCCCCTGGGTTCTCGCTCAGGATCGATTTCATGCCGAACGTCTTCAGGATCCACACAATGTCGATGAGATTCGACTTCATCAGCTTCGGGTTTCCGTACATCCACGTGGAGAACCCCAAGTGCAGCACCAGTGTCCAGGGTAGCAAGTTGAGTGCGACCTCACCCAGCTCTTCATCGTAAGCGGTCTTGACGCTGTACAGATGGACGAGCGATAGCTTGTCGAACCAGTAGGTACCGGCAGCGGAGACTGCTGCGATGAAGAGCAGAATGGGTGAACCGCCGCAGAACACCATGGTCACGAAGACCGAGTTGAGGAGCATCGGGTATCGACTGGAGATGTCGAATGTCGGGCCAACGTAGAGCTTGTTCATTTGGTCCTGGGTGCGAATCCTGCGGCGCCTTAGCTCTCGTTTACACGGCGAGATGATGAACATCTGCACAAAGAGTTGCACTTGCGGTAGAAATGCGTTGATAAGCATCGTCGTTGTGATCCCCATGCCGACAGTCGGGTACCAGTCGCGCTCAAAGTCTTTGTACTTGCCTTTGAGCAGATCGCTCATCACAGGGACACCCTTGAGACCTAGTGAGGCATTCACGAGTAGCACGACGATCGCAGTATTCAGAAACTGCGCTGAGAACAGCTTCAACGCCACTCCGGATGCCTTTGATGACTCGCTGTAGTGGCGCTCAAAGTCGGCGAACGCTCGCAAGATGACGTCCATGAGGACGTTCACGATGATCACGATCGCAGCCGCCATGACGATGAAGCCGTTCTTCTTGAGGAAGTCCTTGATGTACCCTCGGCATGGGATGTACTCGTGCCAGAGCATCTTTGGTCCGTCGATGTACCCCAAATCCGTGATACTGTCGGCAAGCGCGCTCGAGCAGTAGCAGTAGAGAACGTGGCTCGCGGCATAGGTCTCGCAGGAGTCGCCGCTGTCCTGCAGATCTTTGTCGAAGCACGGCAGCGTGCTGCACACTTCGTCACTATCCTCCGACACACACGGGTCGACACACCGCTCAGGAGGGTTGCTCGGATCGGCCACGACCACGGGGTTGCTGAAGTTGAACGGATTTACGATTCCATTGTCGTACGCGATGTGGTATCGCGTCTCGCTATGCGTACCTACATCGCAAGATGCATTGACATCCCACACGAGCTTCCATTTCGCCTTCGTTGATGTGTACGAGTTGCTTCCGTAGAAAACCTGCGGGAGCTTTGTTTCACAAAGCCCCGAAGGCGGTAGTTTGTCTGTAAACTGTTGCTGAGCTGACTGCGCAGCCGAGATAATCATCGCAGACACCAGCAGCAGCAAGAACGTGACCAGGTACGTCAACCAGCGACGGTAGAAGCGACCGCGATCGGTCACTTCCAAGTTCTCCCACAGGATATTCGACGGCTCGGGTGCCGGGCTCACGATGAGTGGGAACTTGCCGTCTCGAAAGCGAAGCAACTTCGGCTGGAACTTGCGCGCGAGTCTTGAAGTCGATTTACGGTAGTCCTGAAGGCACCGTCGCCGCGATTCGAGGTTGTTGAACACCACGAACGCGCACTCGCAGGCATCCCAGTTGAACGCCTGCTGCGTGTTCGTTGCAGCGGTCTTGGCGGCTTTCGCTGCAGCTTTCACTTTCGCGCGCGCAATCTCCTTCTTGCTTCCCGTCGACATTGGAGTATACTGCGTTGCGGCTTCAGCTTTCTTTTTTGCAGCGTTCGGCATTGCCTGCTCGAGCTCCTTGATCTTGCTCTTCTTCTTCTCCAGCTGAGTACAGAGCTTCTCGAGCCGCTTCTTCGATGCTGTGATCAGCTTCTCGTCTTGGGATTTAAATGTCGAAGGCGATTGGCTCTTCTCGTCCTCCAAAGTGCCGATCAAGTTCCGGGCCTCTGCGATTCTCCGAGTCAGATCCTCCATGGCGAGGAACGCGCGCAGCAAACCGCCAGTTGGATGTCCGACACTGACTTCGGCGATCCAAGTACCCAGGTAGAGTTTCTTGGTGATGCTGGTCGTGCCAGCGAGGTGGTCGAGATTCTTCACAACGTTCCGGTTCACTGCTTTCTTGGACCAGGAGTGCTTCACATGCCGACGTCGTCCCCAGCAACAGCCAAACCAGAGCGGGAAATATTCCTCTTCTTTTGTGAGGTCGTAGAGACTATTGAAATGCCTCAAGATCTCTTCTTCTGTGGCATCTGCGGGAAGTCCACGAACGTACACGGCGTACTTCGCAGGCGTCAGGTTCTCGGTCCTATGAATCTCAATCGCTTGACTCGCTTTGAACCGGAAGAAGATGCAGAAGAAAAAGAAGAAGATCGAGTAGACACAGTCGTTGATCGTAATGATCCAGGCGACCTTGACCGGCTTGGTTGTGAACGGCGTCTCGACTGTGGCCCAGGTACAGTCAATGCTACCGACTGGGAGACACTGTTTGGGGTCTCCCGCGATCGCTTCGTTCACACCCTCGTTGCCGAGCGAGGCATACGCGAGCTGCAGCGGGTCCGCCATCTTGCTGGTGATCCCGTGCCCATAGTTGTGCAACACGATAGCTGGTAGCGCGATCAGCCCCATGATCAGGAACGCAACACTCAGGTACTTAGTTAACATGAAGTAGAGCTGGAGCCCGATCCCGAGCTCTCCGATGTCCGACATATCGGATTGATACGCTGACTTGGCGCCAGCACCTAGACGACCGGACTTGGAGAGCAGCTTAGCCTGCTTGGCCATCATTTTGTAGTCGTTGCTGTTGATACCACCGCCACCACCTCCCCCAGCTCCAGACGCGCGAGCGGACATTGCGTCGCTGCTCGCTTTCGAGACTCTGCTTTGGGGGGGATCATTCAGAGCCTTTAGAGCGTCTGCAGTGTGAGTGGCTACAGGCAATACCTGCTGCTCACGCTCTTTGACCTCGATGTTGTCCATGTCCAGCACCATGCTTTCCGATTGGGAGCTGCTCTCGTTCGGGAGCGGGGTCTCTCTCGCAAGTTCTTCGTCACCGTTGATGTTGTTGCCGCACAACTCACCAACGCCATCTTCCTGGACGTGGCTGGTCTCAGAGAGTTCGGAAAGCTCGTGCTTGCCGTCGTCGCCCCCTTTGCTTGCGGCAACGCGAGGATCCTCATCGAGGTGCTCACCTTCTGACGGCATTTTGTCTCGAAGTTGTCGAACTCGGGACTCGCTTACGCGGCTGCTTCCTTCCTTGATCTCCTTGAAGAGCTGTTGTGGAGAGTGTGCGAAATGTAGTGAAGGCTAGCTAATGAACCAACCGAAAAGCCGCGTTCTGATTGCGTGGGTTTCACATTATTTGGGATGGAGCCAGTGGTTACGAACGGATCATTTGCATTCAATTCGGATGGCTGCATTATTGGAGAGCCCAGCTGTTACGGAGCTACTCTTTGTCTGTTACACTTCGTCATTCTCTGCGACTTTGATGCACTGGGGTTCCGCTTATAATAAATTCAAATGTCGTATTCATATTATATTATCAGGTGGGCTATATGGTACATCGGATGTGTTTGTAGTCGCGGAATCATATCGTAGCTGTAAATGTGATGAAGATCGTGTCAGTGCCAGCCAGAGCTTTGAGCGGGGCGGAGTGTCGCTGCTCTTATGTCGCCGCCGCCTTCACGTTCCAAGCGCAGGACGACAATCCAATCGCGAACGCTTGCACGGGTGCGAGTGGGTACCGGAAGTCCAGCGCAAACTTGGACTTGGAGAACTTTCCGAACTGCATGAGCACTCGATTCGCGCCGCTGTTGTCTCCGCCTGCTGGCTCGCCCTTTGGCGCTGACGAGATGGGTTCGTCTTCGACCATCAGCATGAAGTTCTTCGCCGAGGCTTCGCGGATGCGACCGCCGTGGAACTTGAGCATGAGGCTGTTCACCTCGGGGCACCACACGGGCAACTTGCTGCCGATCTTGATGCGGTCGCTCGTCGGCACATCGAAGGAGAAGTGGTGCTGGCGCTTGTTGTGAGGCGACGGAGAGGTCACCATCTCGCGCTGAGGGGTTCCGCGTGGAGTACCACCTGACGGCGTCACGGATCGGCTTACGCGAGGGCACCAGATCACGCGCGAACGACGGTCCTCCATCACAGCAGGGATGGTGACGGAGAAGCAGCGCATCTCCGAACCAACAACGCCTGCAGCCTTGGTGAAGTGCGAGATGTCCGCGAGCAACTGGCGATCCGCCCCCTCGACGACAGCGGTGCTCGCGTCTTCGTGGATGTTGCTGCACGTGAACGTGTTGAAGCTCATGTCACAGCCTTCGCAACCGCAGTTGTAGAGCTTGAAGTTATGGTCCGAGACCTTGCGAAGTACGGCGCAGTAGTGACCTGAAGGCTCGTCGGCTTCTGCGTCCGGGAAATGCTCGTACTGCGAGATGTAGAACGTGCCACCCACTTGCTTGGCGCTCAGCAGGAACTGGTCGTTGTTCCAGTACATCTTGTACTGGTTCTTGTTCGTGCGTTCGACGGTGCTGTAGGTCCACGACTTGGACTGAGTCGGGCTCAGGCACTCCTCCGCGATGTACTCACGCGCGTGACCACTCTCGAGCATGTCCATGTCCTGGAACTGCTCCTTGCGGATCGTAGTTCCCCATGCATCCGTAGTGGGAGCGAGCACTTCGAGTTTGTCTACAGGAGTCGCAGGCGCCAGGCGGTCGGTGATCATCTTCGTCGCCTTCTCGAGAAACGCGAACGGGCTGCTTGCATCAGCGGCTGCGCCAACCACGCTCGACGTTGGCTGAGCGGCAGCTCCATGGTTGAGCTTAGAGAAATCCGTCGTGATACTCAGGTTCGCGCGGCGCGTCGTGTCAGCCATGTTCAGAGACAACGAGCCGACAGTTCGTGGATGAGTGAAGAGTTCGATGGTTTGGGCTCTGGCGATTGCTTAGTGAGCGACGACGTCGGGAGGCAGCCAGGCTTTTTGTTGCTAGATCGATTTCAAAGTGAGCGTGTTAAAAGCAGCGGCAGTCCCGTCCACCGCTCGGTTGGAGCGCTTGGATAAGAATGGCTGCTTTTTTAGATCGCTCGCGAGACCAGCTGCCGTACCTCCAACATGGCACATGTGATAAGGACTCGAGTGCGGGTTTGGGTGGCAAATGCGAGCTATTGAAAGCCAGCTTGGATGTATCAGGACAAGAGAGCTTATCCGACTTTTCCACCCTCGAAATAGTTCGATTTGCTCTTTTCGTGTGCGGTATTTTCCATCCTCGTTGAGATCTGAGAACGTAAATTTAGGCAGGACACTGTGCGAAGAAAAAAGCTGTGGGTCAGAGTTAAGCATCTGTGTCATCATCGTCCTCTGTGGCTTAGAAGCGTCGAAAGCACGCTCAGAGGATAGCCGAGACGCGGTTGCAGCCACGCGTTCCGCAATCAACCTCACTGCGATTAGTATTCTGTGTCTTGATCTTACCGCTTTAGTTTTGGCTCAGTAGCGAGAACTTCGTCTTTCTACGCGCTCGTTGCCCGCTACCGAGTCAAGAAATGCGAGATCCCAAACTTGCCAGATACAACGAACGAGAAACTGCACGTCGCCAAGAGAGAATACCAGGTCTCTGTGGTTGTAGCGAATCCACTCGAGCACCCTCAGACTCTCAGATCGAATCGCAGACCGGAAAGCCCTCTAGCACCCGCAGATCGACCAGATACTTTCCCTGTAGTGCTTCCTCGTCGTACACACGCGCTCCCTACTGGATGACGACTAAGGTGTGCTGCACTGCCCTGTGGCCCACGGGTGCATGGACACAGTGTACAAGCTGCGAGATGTCAATCGAGACCAACTTTCAGTTCGTTAGAATACCTGCCACATTCCCAAACGTTTGATGGCGGTGCTGGAGGAGTGTGGAGACGCAGCAGAGGCAACGTGAATAGTCTGCTGCTGGACTGACTCCCTCAACGAACGAGTGCGCTGGTTGAACAAAGAGAAGAATAGCCTTCTTGAAGAGAAGGCAGGCCAAAGCATGACGAGTAGGACAAATTTTGGAGAGGGCGAGAATGGCAAGCAACTCGTGTGGGACGACAGTGATTGGAAGTGTAGCCATGTTGACTTTCAGGCAAATTACGAGAATAGACACATTTGGGTTCGTTTTGTACTGTTGTAGACATTACAGTTTGGAATAGAGGGACAGTTGGAGAGGTTCATGTTCTGCACTGTACTGTCCATGTTCCGTGCGGGCTTTTACCAGTCCAAAACAGTCTCTTTTTTTGTAAAAGAAAGTCCAAATTGCTTTTTTAAAAAAAAGCATTAAAATATAACCTTGAAATCAAGGTTACTAGGTTTTTCCAGATAAAACAAGGTTATATTAAGAAAACTTAAAAGTGCTTTTGTGATTAGAAAACCAGGATTGTCTCTTTTATTTAGAAACCATGAGCACACCATTCCTTCGTACCCCGGTTGCTGAGTAAATCGGTACCGATATCGAGCAAGACGCTTTGATCTGATTGGCCGGAAAAACACCTTCACTCACTCTAGTCAGGAATTCCAAGAGGGTATTCATTCTCGAGGGAACAAGAGAACTTGTTTTCAGTAAGACAAGTCGCTCTGGAGAATGTGCTCACAATACCAACTTAGAGCTGGCTGGACTTTGACATTGTATGCCGCAAGCTGCAGAATGACGGTCTTTGTGAGCAGTTTGTGTAAAGTTATACCAAGTTATACCCATTGTAACGCATAACCTGCCTTTTTGCATTTTGTTTATCTTTATACCGATATTTACATTGAACTGAAAAATAGAGTAAGTTGTTATACAGATAAATGAGAAGAATAGATAGATAGAGGTTTACATGTCTAAGCCGTTTTTCCGACATTTCTGAAAATGGAGAAAACACCAAAAAGCGAACGTACAGTACAGCACAACAGCATCACACTTTTCTTGCCAGTCCCAGAGCTCCAAACTCACACACACAAGCACAAGCGAAGAAGAACGCGCCAAGGCCCAAGGCGCTCTCCATCTCTCTCTCCATACACGAGAGAGCTGCATTCACACAGGTCCACACACACAGGAAGCATACAGAACAGAATGGCGGACGGCGGCAAGGCGCGCGAGGTGAAGGTGGTGCTGCTGGGCGACACGGGCGTGGGCAAGTCGTCGCTCGTGCTGCGCTTCGTCACGAACAACTTCCGCCCGTACTCGGAGTCCACGATCGGCGCGAGCTTCATGTCCAAGATGATCGTCGTCAACGACACGCCCATCAAGTACCAGATCTGGGATACCGCCGGACAGGAGAAGGTATGCGAGCTGTGCTGCGCATTGTGTGATAGTGCTGTGTTGTGTGCTGCTGGCTCTGTGTATGTATGTGTGGGTGGACTCATGATTATGGCGTGCTGGCTTGCTATCTGTTGTTGTTGTGCTGTTACGTAGTACCACAGCTTGGCGCCGATGTACTACCGCGGCGCGGCGGCGGCGATCGTCGTCTACGATATCACGCGCAAGGTACGAAGAAAAGAGCAGCAGTTTATGGACGCTCGCTGTGCTTGGGTACCTTCCTGTCTGAGTGTATGTGATGCTGACACGTTTGTTTCTGCGTGCTATTCGATTGTGTGGAACGCATCGCGTATTGTTTGATTGTGTTATGGCATACCAGCAATCGCTGCAGACGCTGAAGAACTGGGTGAAGGAGCTCAAGCAGCTCGGTCCGGACAACATTGTGATCGCAATCGCCGGCAACAAAAGCGACTTGGAAGAGAAGCGAGTGCGTACCCTGATTCTCAAATGTTACATGAACGCGCTGCTATTCATACGATCAAAATGACTCATTAATGAATGGTATGATGCGCTGATAACAGGAAGTGCCTGCGTCCCAGGCGCGCGCGTACGCAGAGGAGATCGGTGCGTTGTTTATCGAGACGAGTGCGAAGGAGGACCGCAACGTATCGGACCTGTTCATCCAGATCAGCCAGGCGCTGCCTACGGCGTCGAACGAGAGCAACGCGCTCCCGGAGATCGTGGATCCGTACGGCGGCGGCAAGAAGAAGAGCGGCGGCTGCTGTTAGAAAGAAGAAGAGAACGCCAGCGACGATGGAGAAACGAAGACGAAAACAGCGCAAGAGAGATCAAGAGAGTTTGAGAGATGCTTCAGGAAACTAATTGGTGCTCGAAGGAGCAAGAGAGTGAGTGAGCAATGACAACAAAAAAAGGTAAAAAAGAACGCAGAAAACAATGAAAACAGAACGAGAAAATGTGGACCGTGAGCTTTGGTGTGGCAGTTGTCGCCATCTCTTTTGGCTCAGTCAGGTAATGAGTCTTAACAGACTCAAGTCTCAAGCCGTGCAGTTCTTCCTGATGTGTAGATCAAAGGCATCCGCGTGCTGACAGTTGTTGGAAATGAGTGCTGCCTAGCTCGGAAAGCATTTGTTGCATTACGTATTGAAGTCCACATACGGACGAACCTGATATTCCTAAGTTTGGCGACTGGAGACTGTCCATCAACTAGAGCGACAGCGACATGATTACGTTTTGACGGGAGCAGCTCTTTTGTTTGTTTGTTTGTTTGCGTGTTGTGGCGTGGCGTCTCTACGGCGTGTCTATCTGTCGGTCTTTCGGTGCTCTATCTGTGGCTCGCTGCGTGTGGGCTTCCGAGTGCTTCTACCAATCCCGCAGCTGGCGCTTGACCTCGCGCTCATCGTCGCGCTTGCGGTTGTCTACACTCTTCTGCTTGTAGCACTGCGCTAGAATGACCTTGATCCAGCCAGTCTTGCTGATCTCGAGGCGCGACGGGATCTGTTACAACACAGCACGCGAACCAGAAAGCCAAACAAGTCAGAACTACAAGCAAGCGCGTGTGCAAGCGTGTGCAAGCATGCAAACAACAATAACAATAATATTACTGTTCACAAACAATCAAGCAAACAATCTACGATCAAGCAACAATCATATTGTTGTTGTTTACAAACATACCAGTTGCGCGTTGGGCTTGGTCATGAACGTCTCGAGCTTCTTGAGTTCCGAGCGGTTGGCGAGCAATTTGCGCACGCGCAGTGGCTCGGGACGGCCAATCAGCCCATGTCGCCATACTAATAGCAGTGCATATCAACACATCACATAGCATACATAGGCCAATACACATTCACGACAGTCAGCCAAACCAACACAAGTCAAGCAAGTCGTGATTGGCAGCATGATGTTCGTACCTGGGATGTGGAGCTGGTGGATAAATAACTCGTGCTTGTAGAACTCAGCGAACGCCGCGGAGAGGTCGCCGTTGCGGTCGCGCAGCGATTTCACCTCGGACGGCTGCAGTACGATGCCCAGCTCCCACTCCTTCTCGATCTCGAACGACGACTTGGCCTTGCGGATGAAGCTCTGGTTGCGCATTAGCACGGTCACGCGGAAGTTACGCACGCAGCGCGTCGCGAGCAATCGCCAGGGAGGCGAACAGTGAAGGTCATTGGGTGTATGGGCTACTACTAGTGCTGCTGTTGCTGGTGGTGCTGGCAGCTGGAGTAAGGAAACCCGTGGTCGTAGACGAATGCTCAGCGCTGAACGCATGCCGCGCCGCAGGACCTCCATGGTTTCCGTCAGTCTTTTGACGCGAATTGATTGATTGATGCTGGACTTCACAAAATTAGTACACCACATCGACTGTGCAAATTTAGACATATTTGACGAGAATACCCATTTCAGACACTCTGATTGTTGAAACCTTTGTTGACACCCTGTGCACATATTTGAGATTCTTACTTTAGGAAATGAAGCATCCTCACAACCCAGCAGATTTTGACATCAACTGGACGCTAGCAGCCAGTCATCAAGGCACAACGACAAACTATACCGACGAACACCTTGGTTGCTTTGAGGCTCTAGCTTCTCAGACAGCGCTATAATTTGCTCCACCTCCGCCATCACCTTCTGCCATGAATTATGCCGTTGAGTTTGCCATGCGTTTGAGCTGATACCACTTTTGCAACCGATGGCTCACCTCAAAATGTGCTGTTCATGAGCCTGGGCGCACAAGTTCTTCACGATCTACAAAACGACTGCGTGAACTTGCTTTTTACTCCTACAAGGATCAGGAGCTAGTGCGTGAACCATGCCAACCATCACCTGAAGGAGACGGCTGAGCTTGCCCCTTTCCTAGCGTGCATTGAGCTCATCGCTTGGGCATCTTCTTTGCCGAGCTCCCCAAGCGAATGTGACACCTACAACTGTGCAATAAATGTTTCATAAATGATTCCTTTATGCTATACATGAAGGACTGCGAAACTTACTGATTTTTCTGTCGACAAATGTATATATTATGGTAAAGAAGTGGAGAGAAGGGCCCTCATACACTAATTGTTCGCATTTTTGCTTGCTACATGAGCAGTTTCCAACGGCCTCTTCGAGACGAAGTGGACGAAATGAGATATCTGAACCAGTTGGCTCGTGGACCTTATTTTTGCTCAAGGTCTGCACGTTGCGTGCTGTTGCTATGGCTGTTGCTGCGGGCAGTCCAAACGAACGCCTCATAGCTCGAGTATGCTGGTCCCGGGTAACGTTGTACTCGAACTTCAGCAGTTCTGCAAATCTCAGAGCGCGAGCATCTCAAGATTGTTTGCCGTCCCCGATTGATTGAATTCGAGTGGTGGGTGGAATATGTATGGCTTACAGACAGAAAACAACTCGTGGCTGGCGTGATCATTGCGATGCTGAATACGAACACATTGGAATCGGGATGTGTGACAATACGATACTACACAGTACCGTTTGTGCATGTAGTTTAGCGGGAACCAAAGCTGGTGCAGAGGTGAATCTCGCTGCTGGCTCCTGTTTTCCCTTTCGCAACATGACAAATAAAATGAACCCATCGAAGCAAATCAAAACGAGCTCTTCGCACTCTTCGCGATAACTGAGTTATCGGCTGATTTGGTAACCGTTATTCCTATCGAACGAGATTTGCGGATTACTATATTTTAATAAATGACATTTATATGGGTAAATACACTGTACTCAGCAGAATGTTTTGAGCACTGAACCCGCGTGGGTGTAAACCTCCTCTGGAAACTCGGATACCTCCTGAGTGGCTCAAGTAAACGCCTCATTTTCTTCATGGTTTCCATCCACACAACAGTGCGTCACCAGCTGCTTGCACTGGAAACTCAGTCCCGTCCTTGGACTGCTATCAACTTGTGAGATGGTCCCTTCTGGCTCAATGGATAACGGCACTGCGGTTGCCTCATTCATTTATTCATTTCCGAATTCACCATCGAGTGCACAGCAAGACCTCCCATCCTCCTCTCACGTGTCCCCTCACTCAGTTTCCAGTATGCGCGTGATCCCTCCGTTTGCGGCCGCAGCTCTCATTGGCTCGGGTGTCCAGCTCGCAACGGCTGCTTCGCAAACCCCACTCGAGATCAACGGGTGGTACCCGTGCTCTGCGTCCACCCCCGATCAAGACCCGAGCGCGGCATCTCCGAGCTTCGAGTGCGCTGAGGTGCGCGTGCCGCTCTGCCACAACGGCGTCTGTGAGAGCGAGAAGGAGATCGAGCTCTTTGTACGCCGCCTGCTCGCAGATCCAGCCAAGAAGCAGGAGGGCGGCACCCCCAAGGCGCTGTGGCTTCTGCAAGGGGGACCTGGAGCCTCCTCCGTTGACAGTAAGTGTGATCATTTTTATTGTGGTATATGCTACTCAATCGAGTGCTATTTTGACTGAACTTTGGTCGCAACAACTCGATGCGCTCTGTGGTATATAGTGGAAGGCCACATGAAGCTCCTCTGGCAGCTGCTCGGGAAGACCGTGGACGTGTACACGACTGATCACCGCGGCACGGGACGAAGCAACTTCCTCGAGTGCAAAGCGGCCCAGGCGTTTGCTCAGGGAAGCCCCGCTGGCGTCGACCCAGACTTCACAGAAGTGCCCAACTGCGTGAGAGATATCCTCTTCGAGATCGAGAACAAGACCGAGGCGTTCTCCGTCACGAGCGCTGCCAAGGACATGGAGTACCTCACGGGCAGCCTGTACTCGACCGATGTGCACACATACGTCTACGGCGTGAGCTACGGGTCGTACTTTACCGAACGCATCATGCACTTGGCTCCCAAGCACGTGAAGGGTTACATCATCGACGGCGTTGTGCCAGAGGACAACCCGTCGTTCACGACGACGAACCCGGACCGAGTACCGCCAGGTATGTCGTTTGAATTGTATCTTTTCGTACCTGGTGGACCTACTGTGATCACCCGTAGTTGTCTAACGAGCTTCCATCTTTGTCTATTTCCTAGCCGAGCGTCTTGCGAAAGCGTGCGAAGATGACAAGTTCTGCAGCTCCAAGTTCACCAAGGAAATCAAGGCAGCCGAGAATCTGCATGCTGCGTGGCTAGCTACGTACGATACGATCGACAACGCTGCTCCAGGCACCAACAAATGCGCCGACCTGCTGCGCACCTCGAGCCCCGGTATGGCTCCATCGCTTGGACTTCGAGGTGCCCTGGGTCAGTTTGCTCCGGACATGGGGAAGCGCATCGTGATCCCAGCGATCTTCTACCGCCTCAACCGCTGTGACGACACCGATGTCACGTTCTTAAACGCCGCGCTTGGTGGTGAAGCCGACTCTTCACAGTCTTCCGTCCAGAACAACACGACATCGGCCCCAACAACCCCTGGCCCCGCTGTGTACGACCAGGTCTCGGAGACCTCGACGTTCCTCGAGAGTCTCATCAAAGCCTCCGAGATGTGGGCAGTGCCCTCGCCGTCCTGGGAGGACGAACTGAAAGAGTACAAGAAAGGACTGCTGCCAGCGAACATGTCCACGGACTACTCCTGGTACTGCTTCTTCACCGCGTCGTTCAACGATCCGGCGTGCGCGGATCTCAAGGCGAATCACCCAGAGATCGACTTTTCAAAGATTGACACGCCGAAGTACACGTACAAGCCCGACGCGTACTGGCACAAGTTCGCCACGATCCCAGAGCACGCGAGCGTACTGGTGATCAACGGGAAGATGGACTTCCAGACCGTGAGCGACGGTGGCGTGCGCGAGTACGAGAACCTCAAGGGCAACGCTGTCCAGAAGATGATGGTCGAGTTCGAGTACGGCGGTCACGGGGTCGGCATCTCGCCGTCGACCTTCAGTGATATCTCTGGCTGCGGGTACCAGATCATCGCGTCTTTCGTCGCGCAGGATGGGAACACGCAAAAGGTGAACACGACCTGTATGGATTTTCTACCGAAGATCGACTTTGAGGACCTCAATGCACTCCGGACGGTGATCCCAGAGTTGACGAGTGTAGAGGAGTTCTATGAGAACGATTCGAGTGCGACAAACGATGGCGATGACGAGAGCAGCACTGGATCGGAGGCTGATGGCATGGCTTCGAGCTCAAAGAATCACAAGAGCCACTACCACCACCACAAGCACCAGTACCCGAACGGAAACGTCCGTCGCAGCTACTTCTGAGCATCTCATCCAATTTTTGAGTAGCTCATACATTTTTAGCCACACGAGTACCTACACGCTTGCTTCTCTTAATCAAACATTGGGCTTCGGTTGCATCAGAGCATTTACCAGAGTGAAGCTCCAAAGTTAGGCTTTCGGATCGCAGAGTTCATCCGCCGACTCCACCTTGATGACTTGCTGGATCGCCCTCAGATCTGCAAAGCTGAAGTTTAGGAGGTTTGACATGCACGTTGCGCCCAATTTGTCGACGCGACCACCCTTCAGCACGTACGACGCAATCGCCTTGATGTCGTACTTGGTGGGATCACTGCAAGTAGTCGCACCAAGTCCCGAACAGTGGCCTACGTTCTCAAGCTCGATCAGGATCTTGTTGCCATGTCCACCCAGGTTCTCGAACTCGGCATGTCTCCACTCTCGCACAGTCTGGAAATCCAGTCCGCCGTTGACCACCACAGCGCTCGCGTGCGGTGGGATCTTAATGAATTGCTTCTAGTACCTGTCGGGTTTGTAGACAAATGGCACGGTCTTGAGATTTTGGCTAGCGATTCCATAACGATCGACCTTGCGGGAATCCTCTTTTCCGCCATTTTTCTCACCCAATCCAGCAGAATCAGGTAAAATACTCTGTATCAAAGTTGGCCAAACAAAAATCTTGGTCGGCAATCATCGCCAGAGTTTCCTCAAGACGTGATTGCACCCATGTTTGCACCCACGCACTTCAGATCTCACAACGGCGATTTTGCTCCATCCAATCTGATTCGGTCACTTCAGTAACTTCACGTTCTTTGGACTTTCCCCCACCCCTTGTTAATCACATCCAGTAGAATCAGGTAGGTACATTTATGCATCACAGTACTGCTTACAAAAACCATCTGACTTTGCTTACTTAGTAATACATGATGCTCCACTCCACTAAACGAGCCACTGCAGCTCACAATATAGTTGGCACTCTCCAGCTCGAGATGATCCCAGAATCCACCTATCCTGACGCCTTCAAGCGTCTGCTTCGCCACCACCGCCACTACTGCCATTGCCACGCGCAATGCCCATTCCTGTTCCTGCGCACTAGCCGCCAGTTAGTACAATGCGCTACTCCACTCCTGCGCTTCTAGGGCTCGCGCTTCTCGTCGCTGCTCTGTCGTCCCAGTCGTTGAGTACTACAGTCGATGGCGCTCCTGCCAAGATCAATGGCTGGTATCCGTGCCATGAATCGGTGGCCAACGCGCACACCTTGACGCCAGTAGACCAGCCGCCGTTCGAGTGTGCTGAAGTCGAGGTCCCTCTCTGTCACGAGGGGATCTGCGAGAGCAAGAAGACGATCAACCTGTTTGTGAAGCACTTGCTTGCAAAGAAGCCCACGACGGCACACAAAGCGATGTGGTTCTTGCAAGGCGGACCTGGATATGCGTCAAGCGGAAGTACGTATCGCTTTGTGTAAGTTCTAATCACCTGAGTGTTGGTTGATACAAAGAATCGATCTCATTTATTTCCTTATTTGTCCTGCTCTGCGAAATTCGCAGTGGAGACCACGATGGAGCTATTCAACCAATCCACGAACATGGCAGTCGACATGTACACGGTTGACCATCGTGGCACGGGACGCAGCAACTATCTCGAGTGCCAAGCTGCGCAGGCGTTTGCCGCTGGAAGCCCCGGAGGCATTAACGCCAACGTCGAGGAATTCCCAAACTGCATCAAGGACATCCTGTTCCAGATCGACAATCACACGGAGGCGTTCTCTGTGACCAGTGCCGCGAAGGACGTCGAGTTCCTCATCGACACTTTGCACGGCAAGGACACTGAAGTGTTTGTTTATGGAGGCAGCTACGGGACCTACTGGGGCGAACGAGTCATGCATCTGGCTCCAAAGCAGGTGAAGGGCTACATCCTAGACGGCGTCGTCGATGAGAAAACAGCCACGTTTACGACCTGGAACGAGAATCGACGATATGCAGGTAGTCTCCTCCTTACATACGCTGGGGACTGGCACACATGAGTATCTAACTCGCTCGTAATCATGCTGGCGTGTGTGCTTCTTTAGAGTCGCGCTTCCTGAAAATGTGCGAGGACGACAAGTTCTGCAGCTCCAAGCTGTCCAAGGAGATCGAGACCCACGGGAACCTGACTGCGGCCATTCGTTCTCTCTACAAGCGACTCGACTCGGCCGCTCCGGGCGAGGACAGGTGTGCGGATCTCATCCGAGAACAGAGTCCGTATGGAGCGATCCTGTCCGAAGAACTGCGAAACTACCTCGGAGACAAGATCCAGAACGACCCAGCTCGAGTGATCGTACCTGCGCTCCTTCATCGGTTGTACGCCTGTGGCCCCAAGGACGTGGTATTCTTGAAAAACTACTTTGCTAAACCCAAGTCCAAAACAACAACTTCCGAGACGCCAGCTCCGCCCACGACAACCGACTTGGTCTCAAGCAACTCTGCGTTCTTGAGCGCGCTGATCAAGGCGTCGGAGCTCTGGACGACGCCGTCGCCATCCTGGGATGATGCTACGAAGAGCTTCCAGCAGGGGCTGTTCTCGACACAGCAGCATGGCGATTATGACATAATCTGTTTGCTTCGAGGCAACCTGAGCGACCCGATGTGTGATCATCTCATCAACAACAACCCAGAGATCGACCTTACGAAGCTCAAGCCCACGCCGTATCTTTACAGACCGGACAAGTACTGGAAGAAGTATGCACCGATCCCGAGCCATTCGAGTGTGGTGGTGATCAATGGAGGTCTGGACTTCCAGACCCCGATAGAGTGGGGGGCTGCCGAGTTCGAAGGTCTCCAAGGTAGAGATGGGGGTAAGATGATGGTGACTTTTGAAACGGGCGTGCACTGCGCTGGGGTATCGCTCCAGACCACAAGCGACAGGACTTTCTGTGGGTTTCACATCATTTCGTCCTATGTGCTGGGCGGTGGAGACATCAGCAAAGTCAACACAAGTTGCATGGACGACCTCCCGGCATTTAATTTTGCGGATCTGAACGCCATCACGAAGAAGGTCAACGTCAAGACT
Source organism: Globisporangium irregulare (assembly GCA_038051095.1). Lineage (NCBI taxonomy): Eukaryota > Oomycota > Peronosporomycetes > Pythiales > Pythiaceae > Globisporangium > Globisporangium irregulare. The sequence goes on from JALBZZ010000410.1 coordinate 20,731, forward strand.
GCCGACGAGCTGTACGACTAGCAACAAAGCGTTCGTTTCAAGCGCGCAAGATTTTGGCCATCGAGTGTAGCTGGCATTGTAGAGAGAAAAATCGACATAAAACTATATTCACGATCTATAGCTGAACGAGTGTGCTTTCGCTTCATGTGATTATTCACGACGCCAATCCCATTCTACCACAGCTTCGTCTGACGAAGTGCACTCTGCATTCATCTTGGAAGTTGACTTGGAATGGCGCTAGAAAATGCGATGAACACAAGTGCAGTCACTCTGCAGAAAGCAACTTTCCGGTCCCAATGACATACATAAGTCATATACATTCTCAGGCAAGTGTACTCGCATTCTCGAAACGCCGGCTCTTCACTTTCTTATCATTGCTAATAAACTGAGATGGAGCCGTGCGACTATTGGACGCCGTGGCGAGATCACTGAGGAAGTTGGAATTGCTACCGGCAGGATCGTTCACTAGTGCGAACGTGCTGAGAGCTGCAGGCAAAGCACCATCAACAATCCCGACGACCGTCTCCGAAAACGTCACATCATACCTGCATCTATAGAGTCGGTGAAGAAGCGCTGATACCAGTACCCGTTGCGGATCAATCGCGATGTATCCCGCCAGAAACCCTTGAAGACCGTACGACGGATTCGCGCTGTACAAATTCTTGCCTGGCATCAATTCAGCGCACTGGTCCTTGCCCGGAGCCGCTGTGTCAAGTTTTTTGAAGAGAAAACAAATGACGGCAGCCAGACTTGATCTCTTTTGAGAGTTTGGAGCTGCAGAACTTGTCCTTCTCGCACATTTGGAGAAAGCAACGAGCTGCAGGTAGGAGTATTGCACAGAAGAGGTAACAAGGTCAGATTGCAATTACGGGCTCTTGACACTCAAATATATTGATTTTCGCACTTGGAGGTCCACGGTTTTCGTTCTAGGTCGTAAACGTGGCTGTTTTCTCATCGACGACGCCGTCTAGGATGTAGCCCTTCACCTGCTTTGGAGCCAGATGCATGACTCGTTCGCCCCAGTAGGTCCCGTAGCTGCCTCCATAAACAAACACTTCAGTGTCCTTGCCGTGCAAAGTGTCGATGAGGAACTCGACGTCCTTCGCGGCACTGGTCACAGAGAACGCCTCCGTGTGATTGTCGATCTGGAACAGGATGTCCTTGATGCAGTTTGGGAATTCCTCGACGTTGGCGTTAATGCCTCCGGGGCTTCCAGCGGCAAACGCCTGCGCAGCTTGGCACTCGAGATAGTTGCTGCGTCCCGTGCCACGATGGTCAACCGTGTACATGTCGACTGCCATGTCGATGGTCTTGTTGAACAGCTTCATCACGCCTTTCACTGCACGTAGCCAAGAGAGAGAGAAAATGAGAGGAGCTAAGAATCAATCGTAACCACCATCATCAGTTGATCGTCTTGGTACTCTCGTAGATCCCGTCATGACAGAGTGGCACTTCCACTTCAGCGCACTCGAACGGCGCTTGAATAGCTGGCGGCTTCTTCGGGTTGGCATCAGAGTCATGGTAGGAGAACCATCCGTTGATCTTGCTAGGAGCGACGGTAGCGTCGGTATGAGCAGGTGACTGAAGAAACGCAGATCCAATGAGCGCAAGTCAAAGAACGCGCATACTTCCTGGTGAATGATAGACTGGATCCTGATAGAGATAAGAGAGAGAGGCTTGCTATCTGTGCGCAGCACTGAGTGGAATGCTTCTTGTGTTGGGCTTTGTGGTTGCTGGGCAAACATGCTCATACTGAGATATAACATCTCTCGCTTGATCCATCATGTGTGTGCACTTTAGTATCTCAAAAGTATATCATAGACGTATATGTTAATACCTCCAGCAAATGCAACTCATCGCTTTATCACCTGTGTGTACGCGTCTATTTTCCTAGACAACCTCTAGGAATCGTAGAGCGCGTCAGCGTTCATGATGTTCGGGAACACCTGCTGGATCGCTCGCACGTCTGTGAAGCTGAAGGGCGGCAGCGACTGCATGCAGTCCGTATTCACTTTCGCAACGTCGCCACCGCTCGAGACGTACCACGCGACGATGTTGTAGCCGCAGCTGGTTGTGTCGCTGAAGGTCGACGGCCGGAACCCGGAGCCGTGCGCGCCGAAGCTAAAGTTGACGACCATTTTGTCGCCCTCCAGGTTCTCGTACTCGCTCGTGCCCCACTCGTTCGTGGTGAGGAAGTCCAGCTCGCCATTGAAGAGCAGCGCGCTGGCGTGGTCAGGGATCTTGGCAGGTTTCTTCCAATATGCCTTCTCGGGCGTGTACGTGAACTTCGGGGTCTTGAACGTCGTGAAATTGATCTCTGGGGTGTGCAACTTCACCAAATCCGAGCACGCCGGGTCGCTGAAGTCTGCCGTGAAGAAGCAATAGGTCGCAAAGTCCTGCGACGAGTTGGACGAGAAGATCCCCGCTTCAAAGTCCTTCATCGCGCTCTGCCAGGACGGCGACGGGTGCGTCCACATCTCAGAAGCCTTGATCAGCTGACCCAAGAAAATCGACGAGCCCTGGACCTTGTCGTAGACAGCAGGCGCAGGAGTTGGATCCGCAATTGCCGCGTCTGGGTCACCAAACACACTGAACGTCAGGAACTTGACGTCCTGCTCCTCGCAGTAGTAGAGGCGGTGCATGATCGCAGGAATGAGCAACCGCTGATCGATCATCCCCACCATCGACGACAGGTAGTTGCGCAGCCCATACGAGGGCTTCGCGTCTGGGAACGTCTTTCGCAGCAAGTCAGCGCATCTTTTCCTCTCTGTGGTGGACGAATCGAGGTCTTCGAAGATCGCTTTCCAAGCCTTCTTCAGGCTCCCGAACTCCTTGATCTCGTCCTTAAGCTTGGAGCTGCAGTACTTGTCGTTCTCGCAGAGCTTGAGGAAGCGTTCCTCTAACGGATAAACGAAAGCAAAGTGAGAACTAGCAAACCCATCAAGCATGGACGTTCACATATGGAGCATTTACGCACCAGGCTGGGCTCGCTTCGAGTTGATCGTCGTGAACGTCGGCGAGCTCTCGTCGACCACGCCGTCGAGGATGTAGCCTTTTACCTTCTCTGGTGCCAGATGCATGATGCGCGAGCTCCAGTACGTGCCGTAGCTCACGCCGTAGATGAACGTGTCAATGTCGTCATCGTAGAGGTTCTCTACGAGGTGCACGATGTCCTTCGCCGCGCTCGTGACGGAAAAAGCCTCCGTGTGGTTGTCGATCTGGAAGAGAATGTCGCTCACGCAGTTAGGAAGCTCGTTGTACTCGAGCTCGATGCCGCCGGGACTTCCAGACGCAAACGCCTGTGCCGCCTGGCATTCGAGGAACGTGCTGCGTCCCGTGCCGCGATGGTCGACCGTGTAGAGATCCACTGCGCCTTCGAACAACTCGTTCATGTTGGTCATGTCGTACTCCACTGTCAGACAATAAAGAGCAAATGAGTTTTACGCATTCTACATAGCAACTTCACCAAGATCAGTTATGGCATGGAATGAATCACTCACACACAAACGAGGACACACCCGGTCCGCCCTGGAGGAACCAGAGCGCCTTGCGCTCTTTCGCTTTCTCAGTCGCGCGCAGACGGCGCACAAAGAGGTTGATCGTCTTGTCGCTCTCGCAGACGCCCTCATGGCAGAGCGGCACGTCTACTTCCGCGCACTCGAACAGCGTCACCGACGAGTTCGCCCCGTCGAGCGACGTCGAGTACGTGCACGGGTACCAGCCATTGAGGCGCAGCTCTGCAGCACTAGCAGCGCTCGCGGAGCGTGGAGCAGAGCTGATTGCCAGAAGACCGACAACGAGCGAGAAGGACAGCGCGCGCATAGCGCTAAAGCAGTTGGTTGTGCGCGGAAGGACGTGGTTGTGGAAATGAAGTTGCTCCAAATGCGAATGAGCTCACGGTTGTTGTCTGAAGATTGAGAGGAGAGATGGGTAATAAACGTGGCTGAACCCATTGATTTGATAGGGGAGGGGGTTGAAAGGATGTTCAAAGACTATTGTCGCTTACAGTGATAACATTTTCGTACAAATTCCAAGTGTAAAGTACCGTGTATTTCAAAAATAAAATTGTCACCCAAATAAATCAGAATCAGGACTCTCCTGGTTGTGGGTGACCGACCGATTGGGTGGAAAACGAAATCGTCTCGTTCTTGCTGGTGCAATGCATTTGTATGCGCGAAAGTGACGAAAGACCTCGTGTCGCCATGATTGTGATGCTATGGTGGCCTCTGCACGCATCTGTCTCGCGACGGTTGGTGAGTCTTTCACGAGCGTTGGGTGTACTTACTGGATTTTCCTTTTGTGACTGAGTATCTGGTCACAATCCACGTTTGCTCAGGCTCGCACCCACCTCTAAAATCTGGGTGAATTATTTACCCAGCACCGAAGTCCCTTGCTCGTTTTCATTTCCCAACAAGTAAGGTGCCACACTCCAGCTCCACTGAGTTCGACAATGCGCGGCCTAGGATCTGCATTCCCAGTGATCGCAGTCGCGCTCGCTCTTGGTCAAGACTCTTCGGCTGCACCTGCATCTGCAGTCCAACCCAAGCTCCAGCTCAACGGATGGTACCCATGCGGGTTGTCCATTGCTCTCTCGCCTAACAGTACCGCATCAAAGTATGCGTCGTTGTCGCCGTTCCAGTGCGCCGAAGTGGAGATGCCGCTCTGCCACGAGGGAATTTGCGAGAGCGACAAGACTATCAACGTGTTTGTACGCCGACTGCTTGCTGACTCCAAACAGAAGCAACCGACAGCCAACAAAGCGCTCTGGATTCTTCAAGGCGGTCCAGGAGCCTCATCTGCAAATAGTGAGTCAGTGTCTCACTATAATATGCCGATGTATATATGTGATGCTGAGAACTGGTAACTTGTTACCTCTCTATCTTTGTAGTGGAGCGGATCATGCTGACGATGGCAAACCACACCAGCGAGAAAGTGGATTTCTACACCATGGACCATCGGGGGACCGGCCGCAGTAACTTCCTCGAGTGCCAGGCGGCCCAGGCGTTCGCACAGGGAAGTCCCAGCGGCGTGCAGATTGCCTACTTTGAGTACTCGAACTGCATCAAGGACCTGCTCTTCCAGATGGACAACCACACCGAGGCGTACTCGGTCACGAGCGCGGCGAAGGACATCGAGGTCCTCGTGGATCGCCTCCACGGACCCAACGTCGACACTTTTGTCTACGGGATGAGCTACGGGACGTACTTCACGGAGCGCATCATGCACCTAGCGCCAAAGAAGGTGAAGGGCTACATCCTCGACGGCGTGATCGCTGAAGACAACCCCACGTTCTCAAACTGGAACACCATCAACCTGCCCACTGGTACGCACTAGTGCAAGACCCTACTTTCGCCTATTGAGCTACAAGTGTTGGTTCCCCATTAACACGTGTATGTCTGTTTTGATCAGACGCGCGCTTCGTGAAACTCTGTGAGGACGACAAGTTCTGCAACTCAAAGCTCTCGGCAGAGATTGAGAAGTATGGCAATCTTACTGCCGCGTGGCGTGCAATCTACAAACAACTCGACGACCTCAAACCCAACAGTAAGAATAAGTGCAAGCCGTTTATTGAAAGTGTCTACGGTAACGACACGAAGCCGTCGGACATTGTGAAGCAGTACCTGGATGAGCTCTCGGGGGACGTAGCGAAGCGCTTGCTGATCCCAGCGATCATGCATCGTCTGTACAAGTGTGATGACGGCGACGTGGAGTTCCTGTCTACGATGCTCGACCCTAGGAATGAAATTCGCGTATCCTCGTCTTCGTCAGTGAAAGCGCTCGCTTCAGCACTCAGCGCACGATCTGCTCAGCCAGCGGCTTTCGACCAAGTGAAGGGCCAGTCGCCGTTCCTGTCGGCGCTCATCAAGGCCTCCGAGATGTGGACGTTCCCGTCAGTGACTTGGAGCCAGGAGCGCGATAATTTCGACAATGGACTCTTCTCGAGCGACATTTCGAGCGATTTCATCGACAACTGCATCCTTACGGCCGAGAAAAGCAACCCTGCGTGCTCTGTGTTCTCGGAAATGGCTCCAGGAGTTGACATTTCGAAATTGCTCAACCACCCGCCGTTTGTGTACAAGCGTGACAAGTACTGGGGGAAATTCGCCACAATTCCAGAACAAGCGAGCGTGCTCATGGTGAATGGGAAACTGGACTTCATGACTCCGAGCGAGTGGGGAGCGCACGAGTTTGAAAACCTCAAGGGCGACAACAAGCTCATGGTCGACCTGGACAATGGCGTCCACTGCGCAGCCTCTCGTCCGACGACGTTCGACGACGAGACAGAGTGTGGGTATCAGATCATCGCGTCGTACGTGGTGAGCGGAGGTGCGATTGAGAAAGTGGACAGCAAGTGCATCCGCTCGCTTCCGCCGCTCAACTTTGCCGATCTCAACGCGATTAAGTCCGTTTTGCCACAAGTGAACAGCACTGACGAGCTCTACGACTCAAAGACAACACTGCCTACCAAGAGCGATTCGAAGTCAAACAGGTTTAGTATCAAGGTTCACAAGCATCACCACGGCCACTAAGTGAACTTTGACACATGCAACAACGAGTTGCCCTCATTCGGGCTTCACTATTGCCAGCATTTCTCCGACCGTTGGTAGGTGGTAACACCACTCACGTAGCTTTTGAAGCCCAGAGAGACAGGTGATGTGAATTCGCGCGAGAAGCGTTGCCCAGGGCCTCCCTCGCTTTGCGTTGCTTCTCAGCAACAACCGGGTAGTATCATGATTTCGAGTTTGCTTTTGTCTGAAGAAAGTACGATATAATATCGCTTTTTGCTGAGATTCTGCACTCAAATCTACCTGTGAAATGTTCGTTCACTTACTAGATCTTGACTTCGCCAGATATGTCTGTAACAGTGAAAAATGTTATATATCAGTCGGCAACAACAACCACCATGTTGAAGCACAGCAAACACGACACCGATCGTTGTGGCCGTGGCGCGTATCAACACC
>JALBZZ010000411.1:0-27668 GCA_038051095.1 Globisporangium irregulare
TTCATGGCATGGTTGGCCGCTAGGTCGGCCATTTTGTTGTGCGCACGGTAATGGTAATCGCAGATTGAGCTGCTGGGCGGTAATTCTGGACAAGAACCAGCGTTGTCCAGCTCCTGCGTTCACAGATATGCTTCATCATGTCTTGGTGCATTCGATTGTTCCACGTGCTTGCTGTGTCCGCCCTCATCGACTACTGCGCAACCGTAGGATTTTCTCTCGATCGCTCTTTGTGGCATTCGCTTCGCCTCATTTCTTGTCAATTGCCCGAAGAATTGCCAATGGTTGTTGGCTCACTGGAAGTGTGGACAAGTTTCTGATACGTTGACGGCACATGTACGGTACGCAACTGCACAAGCATTACCTGCTTTTTAAAATATCTTTTCGTTCAATTATGCACGCAGCTCACAAATCACAATGTTGCCATTCTCACATAAGGCCACTATCTTCCACGTCGTCCTCATCAACACTCGAAATCGGATGCTCAAACAGGTTCTCTGGGGACAACTGCGACTGGGAGCGCAAAAACTCGACAAACTTGACGCCCATCGCCAAAAACTTGCACGCGAAAGCCGGGTCATGTCGCCTCTCTGGCGTCAACGTAGGCATCGCGAACTCGACCTCGATCTTCTCCTTGATGCCGAGAAACCCTTCTGCAGGGTCCATGCTGGGGATCGTAAACTCCTGGATCCGCATCAAAGAGTTGCAGCCCAGTGCTCGGACACTCGTAGGTTTCAGCGATCACACGGCGCACAGTTGGGACCACGCGGCTTTCCTCGCCGGCTTCGATCATTGCATCGCTCAGTCGAACGTTCGCCCTCGTCGTCTCGTCCACAAAGTCTAACACGCCACGTCCCTTTGGCGCGTTGCTGCACCATGTTGTCATCTTTACATGCAGCGGATGCGTGACGGGGGCTTGCTCCGTTGTAGACACGTAGAAACGGACATCTGGAGTGGAGTCCACCACCCCTCTCTCTTCATCGAGCTCTTGGCGCATTTTCAGCGTCGGACTAAGCCATCGCGATGGACGGGTCTTGAGCTTCTTAAACTACAGCTTGAGGGTCAGTTTGATAATGTACTCGACGTGCTCAGAGACAATAGATGCGCCGTGCGTTTCAGATCTGCCAGTAAGTACCATTCGTTTCTGTGAGAAAGCGTAGTTCGCGATGCGTGCTCGATGCCCCTGCTCAGTTTGAGTGTAGAACGAGTGTGTCACACCTTTGTCTTTCTTCATCGCAGTCGTGGCTTTTTCGAGCGGTACAGGTGGTTTCTTTGGCTTTTGCTTGAGTCTTCCATTCTCTTTGTCGCCATCGAAGTCGTCCTCGTCTGCAAAGCCACTCCCGCCACCACCAGTGCTGCCGAACCCACCATTGCCTTCATCCTCTTTACCCTGCATGTTTCCTTCAAAAGCGCCCGCTTCCGCTTCTCTCTCTTCTTTCCGCGCCTCTTGCTTTGCAACAAGAACAGATTCGTATAGCTCGCGAGCAATGCGTCCACGCTCAAACTCTTCCTCGAGGGTTTTGATCGAAGCAAGCGCGATGGTCTCGTCGTGAAACGAGCGCGGCAAATGGATCAAGTAGTGGTACCCGAACCGAATGAATGAGTCAGTTTTTGGCTCTGGCAGTCCGCTCCCACTGTGAATCTTCTCGAAGCGGGTCAGTTTGATTACCTATTGGATAAACCGTGCTCTGAAACACATCGAGGCGTGGTTGTACCACTCCATGCCGTTCATGAAGCACACGAGGTGCGCTTGGTACAGTCGCGAATGGCTGTGCATCGCATGGAAGTCGCCGAAGTACTCCTGAAATCCAATTTGATCTCCTTGCGACACTGCGCCTTCAAATCGCAGCAAGCTCGTACCTTCTCGGTGGAAAGGTTGGCTAGAGCGCTGCAAGTTTAGTGTACCAAGCTCCTTCTCAATTTGTTGCAGCTTTGCTTCAATGTGTTGCATTGATTCACCATCACCTTTGATCTCAGCGACATACAGATCGGGTCGGAACGAGTTTGAATGGCGTGCAAATGCCAGCTCTGTGTCCACGAACGCCTCAGACTTCAACAAAATCTTTCGAGCAAGAAAGTCTTTCGCTGCACACACACGCTTGCTCAGCGCGCGACTCAGCGTCACTTTGCTGGTCTTGACTTTCTGCTGTTTGAGCAACCAGTTAATGTCGCCGCGCGAGATCAACAGCAAGTGAACAGCTACGCAGCACTTCTCGCGGAATCCTGGCACTGCTGCCTCGATTAGCTGCGTGTTATTAGACTCATCGAACGGGTCCTCGAACGCATATTCGCTCAGCGTAGTGGGCAGGTCTGCGGAATGCAGCGGAAACGACAGCAACACACGAGCAGCCAATGCAGTCGAAGCTTCTACTCCCAACACCAAATTGGTCAAGTTCTCCGTCCAGAACGAGATCTCCGCATCGATTGTGTTCTGCTTCCGGATCGACTCGAGCGAGATTGTTTCCCAATCGATCGCTGCCATAAACCCTTCCGAGATGCAGAATCGAAGAAAGCCGCATGAAACCTGTCGGTGAGAACAGGTTCATCCCACCGCCATACCGACGCCGAATGATCCCAACACACTTGCTCCACCGCACCAGGAAGTACAGACACGACCAGAAGAATTGATACGTCTTCATATACGTGCGAAAGAGCCGTATTTTGTGCGGACCACTCTTGGAGCGGCTCATTTCGATAGACCATTGCTCGTATGAGAACGATAGAAGAGGCACGCAGAAGTCTGGCTTGTGCTCGACTTGGCTGAACGCCTTCTTCAAAAACTTCGCGGTTGCACTCAAGCCGCTGCAGCTCTCTTTCGACCGAATCACAACATCCAGGTCGGACTGGTGCTCAAAAGTGAGTAAAGTCGACGAACCAAAGAGAATGAGCTCAAACGAACGAGACTTGAAATATGCTGCGAGCGAGGACTTGAGTGAGCCGAGCGTCATCAGTCGGTCAAACAGATCCGAAAGAAGCTCGTCGGTCTTGACTTGGATCTCAGCCAGAATGCTGATCTGCAGCTCAGAGAGTATCGTCTCTCTCGTTGGTGAGTGAGTGGGCGTCCATGCCTTCCTGCTTCGGTCTCGCACGCGCGTGGACATGTTTGCAATTAGGGTGTCAATGACAACCCAAGGGAAACTGAGGCATCGGGGTGGCAGCTTGTTGTCGCCGTACGCAGCAAAGTACCATGCGGAAGCCACCTTTGGCATCTCTGCTGCTGGTAAGTTGTCGAAGTACGACTTGAACTCGCTATGAGCAGATTGCTGGAGCTAGAAGAATGTTTCTTTGGATTGCTCTCCAAACCGAAAGTACTCTGCTTTGTATAGACTCGGGCTCGACGATCATCCCGAGAGCAAGCTCTGCTTCCGAGCTTGCTCCTGGCGCCAAGAGCAGCGACGCTACTCAGTGCTTGTACTGGCGATAGAATACACCCACTGTATCAAGGTACCCTTCGTAGCCATCCGCTAACATGTCGTTGTCAACACGCGCTGCGCGCTCTCCTATCTTCTCCATGGTGGCTTCCATGACGGCGTTGCATCGCCGATACACCAAGCCCAGCACTTTCGTTGACTGGCAGCTTCCTTTCTCTTCGTTCTGCATAAAGTCAGGATAGATCTTCGGTGCAAGTGCTCGAACACGCTGGAAGTGGCCATCAGCTTGATCATGATCGACTTGAAGCGAGCAGATCCAAGCAAGCTCAAGCGCGCCGTTGTCGAAGATCCCTTGATTCGAGTAATCACACATTGCCAGATGCGCATTGGAAGCAACATCCAGAACGTCGCACCGAATCGACCCCAAATAGAATCAGATCAGGCTCTGGTCGTCAATTGCTTCCACCTTCTCAGCTCGTGTACTTGAGAACTCCATTGGATCTTGCATGTCTTCTTTTCGCGGAATCAGTCGCTTGTCCCAAATTACTGTGAACACATCGCCATTCAAGTCACTCCTGGTGCACTCATCTGGGTGCGGCCGCGGACCGTCGCAGGGGAACACAACACAGTCCTTGAGGCGACGAAGCTGATCAGGGACATCCGAGCGGCAGCGCAGCACACGAATGTCATCAGGACGGTGGCACGGGCTTCAGTGGACAGCCACGTCAATGTTGTCCAGTGCAATTGTCCGATACTCGTCGGTCTCCCCCACTCTCTCGGTGTATTGAACAAATATCGCTCCATACCTCAACATCCCAGTGAAATCAGTAACTCCCATCAGTGTGCGTCCTTTTTGGATAGGAATGCGAGCGCTGAGAACTGTGTTGGGGAGGATGTAGCGATAGACTACCTCTACGAGCGATGCCAAGAAGCCATCTGAAAGCAAAGGGACGTCGAGCTGCTTCAAAAAGATCTCGATCCACCAGCTCACCTGCGTCGGAAGCACACTTTTGAGTGCGAAAAAGGCTTGCGAGTCGGACGCAACCATCGAGCTGAGCTCTTCCAGGTATTCGCCTTGCATCTTCAGGAAGACTTCGCCCTCAACCCCCAGACTGTTCAGAATTTGGATGCTCTGGCGCGTCAGGTACGTCAACGACCAACCCACGCACGTGACGATTTCCATCATGTTGTACTTCGAACAGAATTTCATCATGCTCTTGTGGAGCAGCACGCACGTGTCTGTGTAGTCAAGCGCGTCGTCCACGCCGGACACCACGACCATTCCTTTCGCTCCGCCAAGACGGATCTGAAAAGTCGATGGAACCGACTGGAGACTGAGCGCCTCTGCTACTTTCGTCGCTCCAAGTCTGCTGATCTCGCCACAGCCATCAGTGAAAGTGCACCCATTGCGCTCAAAGTCGTCAACTGGATTGCCCAAATTATGCTGATCAACATAAAACGCTTGCTTGGTCGACGAAAATGCTTGGCTCATCCGCTTCAAGTACTTCGCAGCAGACTCGATGTTGCTTAGATCGCCGATCCAGCTTCGTACCACGTGAGGATCCAGAGTGGTGAAGAGGCAACTGCTGTTGCACATTTGACTCAGTGAGCTCCCAAAAACCGAAAATGCCGCGCCTCGCCCTCGACATTCTCGACGTAGATGCCATTCTTCATCAGCCGCTGAATGCGCTTCAAAATGTTCACATGGGAGTAGTTGAGTCCTTTCAAAACGAGCCACTCGTCGCGGATGTACTGCTGAAAAGCGTCTGCAATGCTTCCATGTCTTTGCGGCGAGCGAAAGCTGACCAGTGCTGGCGGCGGCTGAAATGCGAGTAGCGCTTTTTCTTGGACGTCGTGCTTCAACCCAGAGAGAATCTCGTAGAACTCAGTGGGCAAGGAACCGTTCGCGAAGTAATGAACTCGAGACTGGAAGCATTGGTAGGCGTGCGCGCCTTCAAAAGGGAGCGCTGGGGGCTTGACTTCAAGTTGCAAGCCTTCATGCGATAGTGCTTGATCTTTCAGCATGCTCACAGCAGACACCTGTGTGTCTCTGACTTCAAGTCCGAGCTTCATGAAGAAGACTCGCAGTTTCCACGCTTCATCACCGGATTGCGATAGACACTGGACTCTGACTCGAAAGACAAGTGACGCGTGCTGGCAATTGGCGTGCACTCTTGCCCCTTCTGATAGAAATACGGCGGCACAAGAAGGGAGGCAAACACTGAAATTTCGTCCGCTGATAACGCTGCGCCAAACCACACAATGTTGTCGCTGACTTGGCGTAGATCCAAGGTGACGGCGAGATCATTTGGGAATAAGATCGTGACATACGCGCCACGAAGCGAGAACTTCCCTCCGATTTCATTTACTGGGCATGCCGAAGCGACCGACACAAACTCGCCCGGTGGGCTCCACAACCCTCGATGTAAATCAAACGCTAGCAGCTTCAGGCCTTCGTCAATGCTTTGATGCAGTTTCATGATCTTGAAGTCCGCTTCGATGTTCTCAAACTTCATCCCAAACCACGCCTCACTGTGCTCGTCATGGAAACTCAACTTTCGGCACAGCTTGCGGTACGACTCACTGACATCGTCCTCGGATGCAGTCGCAGTGTACACAAACCAAAATGCTGACCAACGCAACAGACTGTCGAGTGCCTGTAGAGCTCTCCCAATACCCGATCGGAGAAAGCTTCGTCGCGATCGAATACCGATCCAAGGGTAATGCTGTACATGTTTTCTCCGTCGCTCTCGGGTCTTGGCGCAGATCGAATAGCCTCGACAGTTTCCGAAGGTGGCGGGTATTCTGCTGCTTCATTGGCGCTGCCGTGATCAATGTGATTCAACAAGGCTTGCACAACCGACTTGGAAGGAATTTGTAGCGCGACATGCTTTGCGACTATGAACAGTTTAGCTTCATTGTCAGCGAATTGCTGTTGCCGCTGAACTCCACCAGCAAAAGAACAAAACACTACGAACGTGCTGTTGTTCCGCCTCGCTCTCCCACAGCTTTGAATCAGGCTCGTCACACTCTCGATGCCGTCAAACAGAACCACCAACAAGCACTCCAGTACGTCGAGACCCCCCTTCAAGCACGTTTGTCGCCATCAGCAGCCGGATCCGACCTTGTTGAAAGCATTCAAGAGTGGGCTTCTGCTCGTCTTCCCACGACATACCTTCGTACGGATTGTGACCGATGAATCGCGTCGGGTTGAGATCCTTCAGAACTTGAATCTTCTCCATCGCTTTCGCGAGCTCGATGGCAGTCTTGCGGCGCCGAACGAAGACAATCACGCGCGATTCGTACATGAAGTTCGCCTTCTTGATGATGTCAGCAACAAGCTGGACGCGAGACAAGAGATCTTCTGCCGTTGTGGATCCGCTCATCCTTGAATGCTCTTTGTGAAACTCAATCATTGTCGCCAGCAGATGCTCTTTATAGTAGGGGAAGCTGAGACCATACTGACGCTGGTTAACTGGCGATGACGAGCAGCTCAAGCTTTTGAAGTACTGGTGCAGCGCTTTCGCGACGTGCTTGGCTCCGTGGATTGATAGATCGAAAAACGAGCTCCCGATGCTCCGCACATGCCGGATGATCAGCTCCAAGTCTCCATCTTCAGAGTGCTGCTGCTCGCGTTCTTGTAGCGTGCGCAGGCGCAACAGGAATTGCGTGAGCTCCGTATCGTCAACATCAAAAGTTGACCCGATGAACAGCATTTCATAGTCGCCCAGCGACGAGGCGGTACGAGCGAGTAGCGCATCCGTGTAGTCTCTTAAGTGCGCTCGCAGCGTCGATTCTGGGATCGACTGGTGGACAACCACCCACTGAGCATCCTTCGTCATCAGCTTCGAGTCGAGGCCTTCGCCGTGCAGCGTAGGCGTGTTCGCATTCGCAAAGAAGTAATCCGTGAGACGGCTGAGGACCGCTTGACCCGATTCCACATGCTTCGCCTCGCCGAAAGGCGACGCAGTGAGCGCCAGAAGGCGTGGTCGTCTGTGTTCTAGAGTTGCTGCGATGCTCTGTAAGACCCATCGGTACGGGTGGTCACCAGTTGCGTGGTGGGCTTTGTCAACCACCATGATCGAGAAATCCGAAATCGCGACCACTTTCCGGAACACGGGATTGGAAAAGTATTGTGGTGTCACAACCAGCGCGTTGAGCTTCGAGTTGTTGGCTAGCTGTGAGAGCCTTGACGCCAGCTTCGAGTTATGCTGACCAAAGAGCTCCAGCACCGTGAGCTCTGTTTCGCGCCAGGTGTACGCTACTTGCTGCGTGACCAGCGGCCTAGTGGGGACGAAAAACGCCGCGAGCAGACCTGGATTCAAGCGCGCCATCTCTTCGATCACTTTGACTGCAACCAATGTCTTCCCAGCACCTATTGCGCCACACAGCGAACATATTAATAAGCAAAAACAAACCGAAAGAATGAACAAAAAGAAGTTTTGCATCACACCTGTTGGGAGATACACGATCGTGTTCTCAAGGAGTGCTGATAGCGCCAGCTCTACTTGATATGAACACAGTGGAGTCAGCTTGCACATAGGAGAAAACGACCTTCGAATTGACGCTTCAGTGGGGAACTTAACGCTTTGTTGCTGAAGCGCGCCTGGTCGACTCTTTGCCAGCGACTGCTGACGCCTCGATTCAAACTCAAATTTGGTCTCGACACCCCGTTCACTTGTGCTCGCCCATGACTCGCCAAGACGACCAGAGCCACAACGAACTCACTGTGCACTGGAAGTCGAAGATGCTGCAGCTTTGCGAAAACGAGCTCCCACTTGCGGACTTTGTTCTTCTGTCTGTTGGCGGAGTCACCAGCGACCGCCACACACTCGAAGCTCTTCGAGTCGAGCAAGTACTCGGTGCCCGGTCGCCCATCCACGTGACACTCACCTGCGATTTTTACTTGGCAGCTCGAACAGAAAACCTCAAACGGAATGCGCGTGCGGGGCTTGTAGAACTGCATTGGTGGTGTCACGTCCGCCAGCGACTGCAACTTCCAGCTCTTCTTTCTCGACAGCGCAGCATCAAAACTATCTCCATTCATATCGATGACACCGTCTCCGCCACTCGGCTGTCGCGCTAGTTCATCGTCGAGAAGCTGCTTGCGGAGCGCCAGGTGCGTGCTCTGCTCGTTCTCGCGCAGGAAAAACAGTTGGTCGCCCGTCGCGATGAACCGCTTGTAGCACACGTACCACACGTGCTGTTGTTGTGGTGGTAGCGTTCCTGCTGCTGACGCTTGAGTTGACACCGGCGGTAGTTGCACAGCCGCAGACGCAGACACGGACGTAGGCACCATGGCGCCGCGCGATCGAGAGTGCGCGTCTTCTGCTTCCGCTTTCTGCACTTCCACCATATTTGTCCGCAGTCCCATTTCAACAGAGGGAGTTCTCTAATCAAGCACTCACTGTACTATCAAAACCTGAAGGAAAAATGACAAAATGATGTTGTATGAATGTGGCTGAAATGATCCACACTCCTCTCTTATGTCGCGCGAAGGTCGTGCGAACGCAGGCGGTCCTGTTTTTTGAGGGGGAAAAGGGGGACACGGCCACGGGGCCGAAAGATGGCGTCATTACCGCTTCGCCCGCATCGACCCTACGCATCGACACGCAGGCAGGAACAGCAGTATGAAGAGCTCCGTGGCTCTCGCAGGACTGGCGCTCAGCGCCCTCGCGCTCAACGGCGCGCACGCAATTTACGAGGACCAGGCGGGCCTGCTCGACTGGAAGACCGAGCACCTCGGCAAGGTGAGCGCCGTGGCGTTCGGCGGCGGCGACAAGCGCGGCCACGCCAGCGTCGTGCGCGGCACCTCGCGCGCAGTGTACGTCGCGACGGACGAGCGCTCCCGTGCAGTCGCCCGTATCGATGCGAAGAACGGCGGCATCAAGTGGCGTCAGGTGTTGCACGAAGGTGATAGCGTGGATACGATCCAGCTGACGAACTACGGTCTGCTAACCGTGTCTGGGTGAGTGACGACGAAAGATATGCATGTACTGTTGGCGCGTCTGGCGGGGATTTGATTTGCGCGCTTCGAGGATACTAACAAAAAGTGGTGCGTCTCCCCTGTTTGACTGTGATGTCCCTGTAGTGCTGGCAAGAACTTGCGCTTGTGGGACGCTGCGGATGGCACGCTTGTGTGGGACAACTTTGCGTACGCCGGACAAACGCAAGCCACGTTCGTTGGTATTCACGCTATTGACGATGAGCGCAGTGTGGTGATTTCGTCGACAGGTGCAGTCCTCATCAATCTGAAGGACGGCAGCGTGCCTTGGCGCGCAGCGTTCACTCTGTCTGGAGATGCCATCTCGTCGCAGGTGTCGTCTGACGGCACGGCGTTGTTCGTTCTCGCGGATGCGGAATTGCTCACGGTCGAGTTGAAGTCTGGCAAGGTGACGAAGAAGACGCTGCAATCCGGTTCCGTTCTTCGCAAGAACGATGCCACCGGCGCTGTCGTTGCAGTGACGGTCTTTAAGGCGTCCATCGCGGTTGAGTCGGTTGAAGATGGCGGTGCCAGTAAGACGACTGCCATTTCGGAGCTGAAGATCGAATCGGCCAGGGAATTCGACATGATCAACGACAAGATCAAGAGCGCGCTTGTTGTCAAGCTTGCTTCGGGAAAGAGCGTGTACTTCAAGATTTCCAAGTCACTTGCGGTCGAAGTTGTTGCGGAAGTTGCGGCTGACGGTGTACTCGCTGAATCCCTCACTGAAGACAGCACACTGTTCCACGTTGCTCCAAAGGCGACTGGCTCGCAGGTATCGTCGTTCTCGCTTCTTCCAGATCAGAGCCGCACTCAATGGAGCTCGGAATTTGACACCGCGTCTTTCGGTGGTGATGTCAAGAATGCGTTTATCGGATGCCCAATTCGCCAGAAGGACACGGGTGCGCCACGTTGCCGTGCGCTTTTGGTGATGAAAGACGACGGTCTTGTCTTCAGCACGAACGAAGAGTCGAGTGAGAACGAAGCCGCGAGCGCGTCAAACGTGCTCTGGGTGCGCGAAGAAGCGCTTGCGAACATCAAGACTGTGAAATGGGTTACTCCGGCCGAGACCGACATCGAAAAGCAGCCGCTGACGAAGATCCCGTCTTTCTCGGAGGAGATCTCACTCGAGGTCGCCCGCGCCAAGAACTTCGTGAACAGTATCGTGTCGTTCTCGACCTCCCTCTTTGAACCAAAGAGTGGCTCCGACGTCCGATCGCGCAAGGAGACCCCAAACGCGCATTTCTTTGGTTTTTCCAAGTACATCATCGCGCTGACTGAAAGCGGTAAGCTGTTTGCGATTCGAGCGGAGCTGAGCACGGTTGCTTGGTCGGTGTATGTCGGACCGGAATACAAGCTGTACGTGACCCGCGACCACCCTGCGCTCGGCTCTGGGCCGGAGTTGCTGTTGGTTTCGAGCTCGTCGCACTTGCTGTGGATCGACGGCGACAGCGGACACCGGATTGAGTCTGTCCAGGCGGGAGAAAGTGGAGCGAAGTCGTGGGTTGTGATGCTCCCAAAGAGAGAGCACCACATCGACGAAGATGCGAATGTGCGACGATCGGTGGCGTTGGTGTCGGAGAAGACCCTTGCAGTGTCCTTGTTCCCAAAGGAAACAGCTGGATTCGCGCATCCTGAGCTGAACAACTTCTACTTCTACCGCTACGACGCGACCACTAACACGTTTCGAGGTTACGTGGTTGAGAACGACGCAGCTGATGAAGTGAGCAAGGCCGAGTACCGAGCCCACGAAGTGTGGTCTGTCGTGCTTCCTCGTGGCCACGGGCTTGCATCTTTCTCGACTCAGAAGGACCACGTTGTGATCGACTCTTCCGTGACTATCACCGGAGATGACTCGCTGCTCTTGAAGTACTTGAACCCAAACATGTTTGGCGTCGCGACTATCGGCTTCGAGCAAGTTGAGGGCGAATCGTCGGATGTGTCGGTTCTTAACGTGAATCTTCTCGATTCTGTTGCGGGTCGTGTGATCCACCGTGCTCGCCACCTGCACGCCACTGGTCCGGTCCGCATGGCTCAGGTATGTTTTATCCCCTGGTTGGCAGGCGGCTCTCTTGAACTCCACATTGCTAACATTTTTTTGCTTTGTTTTTGGTTTGATTAGAGCGAAAACTGGCTGGTGTACTCGTTCTGGAACGCGAAGGAGAAGCGCACGGAACTGGTGTCGCTTTCGCTGTACGACGGTGCAGTCGGCGCAAACAACCTGAATCCGTGGAAGCGTCCTTCGTGGAGTGACTCGCGCTCGTCGTTTGACCCACGCTCGCCGTTTGTGCTTCAAAAGAGCTTCATCTTCCCGACGAAGATCGAGACGCTTGGCGTCACGGTCACCTCGCATGGTATTACCCCACAGGTTGTGCTTGTCGGCATGGGCACGGGCCAGATTTTCAAGCTGGCTCGCAACTACATCGACCCTCGTCAGCCAGAGAAACAGCCGTCGGTTGAAGAGCAGAGGTATGTTTTCACCACTATTGCTGTTATTGTCTTAGTACCTGGAATATGCACTGACGTGGTCTTTGTTTTCTTCTGTCCCATGATGCAGCGAGGGTCTGATCCAATACTCGCCTCTCATCTCGGTATACAACCGACCGCAAGCAATGATCACATACAACCAGACGATTGCGAACATCAAGTCGATCTCGACGGCCTCGGCCGAGCTGGAGTCGACAACGCTGGTCTTCGCGCACGGTCTGGACCACTTTTACGTGCGTCTGGCGCCAGCCAACTCGTTCGACTTGCTGCCATCCGACTTCAACTACGAGATGCTGATCTTACTGTGCATTGGCTTTGTTGCCGCGACCGTCTTTTCCCGTGGTCTTGCCAAGCGCAAAGCGCTGAACGAAGCCTGGAAGTAGAGAAAGAAAGAACAACCGAGAAGAAGAGAGACCGAGGCCATCGGAAGATAAAGAATCATGCATGTTTTCATGCGTAGGTAGATGGTAGCTGCATATGATGATGATAAACGGACAAATGAGATGAAGAAGAAAATGACCAACCAACTAACTGACCTTCAATGGTCTTCGAAAAAGATGACGCCTCATTGATTGGTATTGGTTGTTGCTCTAATACGTATGCTATGCTGTGGATTTAGACTCCTCATTCTCTTCGTCGTCGGTGGCGTCTCCTGTTGTAGCAGCGTGCGGGTCCGCGAGGCGAAGTCTGACGAAGTATACACACACAAAATCATTGTAGCCGCTTTCTATCACTATCTCTATCACCTCGGTGTCGCGCTCGCCCATGTCTCCCAGCGAGATGCGGTGCGTGGTCTGCTTGCTCGCCTCGCTCGACGGCACTTCGAGCTCCACTGCGTCTACCGTTGCTCCTGGATTCCGATGCATCTTGCCACCATTGATGCTATTGTCGCTCCCCAGCCGCTGCAACGAGATGTTCTGTTTGGACCTGGACGAGCTGATCTTGAGCTTCTTGATGTGGCGACACGTCAATTCCACGACTGCGATCGGCATCGGCTCGCACAGAACGAGCCTTAGGAACTGGGGAAACATGCCGCTCGATATCCAGAACGTGCACTGATCATTCACCAAGATGCTACCTGAGGGGAACTGATCGTCGAATGAGCTACTCTGCACTTCGGTAATAAGTGACGGACCGTTCTCCTGTCGATACACGTCCAGGCTCTGGAAGTTTGTCGACGTCAAGTTCACTTCATGATCCTACGAGATTAAAAAGCAACGAGAGAGAGAGAGAGAGAGAGAGGGAGAGCGGTGTTATGAACTCGAGGCGAATGCTATGCGCAAGGAAGTGTCGAGCCGCCCCACCTCGGAGAGTGCAGTGAGCATCATGCGCGGCTTGGCGCTCATGGGGCGAAAGCTCTTCCTGCGCTGTTCTTTGTGGTTTTTTGCGAACAAACCACCAATGTCGCCGCTCTGTTCCACCTGCACGCTAGCGAGCTCAAGCTCCCGCAGCTGATCCTCAAGCGAGGCGCGTCGGTCTGGATCGCTCGTCGTGGAGATCAAGCGCTTGATCTCTTGGATCTATAGAGTATGTATGGCACACGACACAAGAAGAAGAAGACCGATCGAGGTCAGCATCTCCAAGATCTGCTACATTCGCCAGGAGCATGTTTCGTATTCGTTTACCTGCGCTTCATAGTCCACGTCGAGCTCATTGATCGCCTGGGGCATCGGAAGCTCGCGTATGTGGGCTCCAGCGCGTCCGCTTCAACCCCCGTCCACCGCCAGTATCACCAGCAACGGCTTCAGTCGCAATTCACTCCGCCGACAAAAGCGTAGCAAGAACACACACAGAGGCGGGCGGGCGGGTGGTGGGTCTATCTGCCTGTAACGTTTCACGCAGTCTTCGAGACGTCGTGCGTTGCATCCGCCGCTCTCTCCCCTCCCCCCACACACATTCAGAACTCACTCACGTGCACCTCTAAATTCGGAAGGCGGAAATCCATCAAGAGAGCGGAGATCGATGGCTAAGGTCCCCGTATGGTGCCTCGCTCGATCCGCTGGCGTTCATTGTGTTTGTGTGTGGTGTGGTTTTCTTCTGACATGCACAGAGCCTTCATCATCACTGGCACTTTTGCCTTAGAGAGAACCTTCCCTGACATGCTCATGGCACATCGAAGGCGGTTTTTCTATGCATATAGTGTTTTTGCGTGCGTGGAGGGTTTTCAGTAAGTAAAGGATAACATGTAGTATTAAATGCTGAAATAGCGAAGGTCATACAATATTTCGGCACATTTGTGTTGGATTGTGTATGGTCGCGTAACCAAAGATAGCCATGTGTGTTTATCAAGAGGGTTTGCATGGCCCCTAACATCTTATTAGGAAAAAGTTCCACCAAATGTTCATGCACGAAGGGAGGCTCCATATAGGGAGGGTCGAGCCTCAACTCATTTGAGAGCCGTTAATGGTCCGCAGCAACGGCATGTGGAGTTGGAGCTTTTAAATGCTAAAGTGCTCAATCAGAGGGCGCGAATTTAACAGCCAGCCAATGAGGACGCCTCCAGCGTAAAATCTGACACATGAGACGTTCGAAGCCCAAGCGACGCGAACGGAAAGAAAGCAGCAGCCTTTAAAGTGGCTGCCTGTCATGAAGCCTTCAAAGGCCTCTCAAGGACCTCTGAGAGAGAGATGAGAGCTCTTTTGAGTGACTTGCCTGCTTCGTCAATCACAACTCAATTTACCAGCAGCCAGCAACTTCAACCAGAAACCTTAACCAGCGATTTTCCGATGCTCCAGCGTTTGATCCTTCGAGCCAAATCTGCGGCGGTGGCCCAGCGCTGGGTCTCACAGACGCGCGTGGTCGGCGGGGGCCAAACGACGATGGCCTCGATGCTCGGCTCGCTCTCCGCCTGCGACGTGCCGACCGTGGACCACCTCATGACCGTCGAGCGCGCCGCGCAGCTGATGGCCGAGAAGCACCTGGACGCGCTCCCAGTGATCAAGGACGAGAGGGTGCGATGGATGTGTGCTATGGCATGTATGATATTGGAAGGGCATGACTAACTCTGGACACTCTCTATACTTTGGAGTAGGTCGTGGGCGTGTTCACGGAGCACGACTACTTTGACAAGGTGCTGAGCGCGAGCCACTCGGCTGTGAAGACGTCGAAAGTGAGCGAAGTGGCGACCATGGGTGCCAGACTTGTCGTCGCGTACCCGGAGGACACAGTCGAGGGCTGTCTTGAGGTCATGACCAAGAAGGTACTTCGAAGTACAGACTAGTTCTCTCATGTTGCTGTTGTTATTGCTATTGCTAACTAACCCTTTGACTGTGTTTGCTTGTTGTCTCTAAACTGAACCGCGTGGCAGAAATTGAACGCGATCCCAGTGGTGGAGCACAACGGCCACGTCATGGGTACGGTGTCGATGATGGACCTGACTAAGGAGATGTTCGCCACGCAGCAGAGCTCCAGCATGGAGCAGACCCAGAACCAGAGCCAAAGCCAGAACCAGAACCAAGCCATCCCCATGCCGGAAAAGATGGAGTTCTCGGCGCCGTCGCACTTCCCAGAGAACATCACGGCCGCCGGCGGAGGCTACCATGACGATATCACGGCGTCCATGGCGTCCCCGGAGCAGCTCCACGAGCTCTACGAGCAGCTCAAGCATGACCTGGAGATGGGTGCCCAGCCAACTACGAAGATCTCGTTCGACTCGGCGGCGGCGGAGCGCTTCCAGCTAGACCCGCACCTCGAGGAGATGGCAGCCGGCTCGTTCTCGGAGGCGTCCACCTTCCCCGAGTACACGCCGACCGAAGACGGACTGTTCATGCAGACCCACGGGTCGGGCCCGACCCAGGAGGCCCTGGACATGCACAGCATGACCGAGAACGAGATCCTGAAGGAAGAGGAGATGTACGCGATAGCGCAGAGCGAGCTGCTGAACAAGATGCCGGGCTTCTCGGAGCCGTCGGACTTCCCCGAGGTACTCCCAGTCGAAGAGGCCATCGCGGCAGCTCGCAAGCGCGAGAAGATGAGCGCTTGATGGGGATGAAGTGGGTCAGTGTATGCGTATGAAACAACAGGCGGCGGAGGTCGAGTGAAAGCAAGAAAGCCCTGTGTCCTGAGTGGAGTAAAGACAAAGTCGAGTGTGCATTATACTTCAGCTGTAGTAGTAGTGACAGACCCCCCCCCAACAGATGCGTGATGCATGAGCATAGCAAACAAGCAGACAAATTTTTCACATTCCCTAGTTACAGAATCAAACGACAAAAACGAAGTAACAGTATCAATGAAAACAACCAAACAGTATGGATTTCGTCACACGAAGCTGTCGGTTTTCCAAACTTGACAGATAAAAACAGTCAGTCGAGCCAGGCACCAGACGATTCTTCTCCCTTAGCGTTTCCTGCACACTCAGGGATTATAGCCAAACCTTTCTTTCAGAGCGTGAAGAGTCATTGCGCTCAAGCGTATGCTGAGACCACTGCAGCATGAAGAAATCGTCTTCTCCGTCCAAGAAGTCTTCGGACGTTGTCAGCATTCGCACTCGCAACAGTGGCGGAGGGCTGCTCGCGACGCTTCGACGCATCCTGCAGCGCAGGAAAGCACCCATAGCAGGTAGTTCGGCTTCAGCTTCCACATCGTCACCACCGCGTGCTCATCGCCCCCAGCTAGCCTCAGCAAATGCTGCTGCTCAACATGCGAATGCTACACCAGGAGGGCATCATGCAAACCCGTCCCGTCATCTGAGCCAGATGATCGCCATGCTCTCGCCACCAAAAGGTGCGTTTCACGAGCCATTTCCAGAGACTCAGGAGCTCAAAGGCAGCGGTGGTGAGGTGGACGAGAGCGGAGATGAAGACGCAAATGACGAGGAAGGCGAGGAAGATCAGGCGGAGCCTAGTGATACCAAGAAGAGCAAGGACTCCTCGAAGCGCACGAAGGGCAAGAAGAACAGGTGGGTGCGCCAGCTCCTCAACCAGGACGCGAAGAAGAAAGACCGTTTGCCTGCCGCTGCGCGGAAGAAGCGCCACTTCAAGCCATCAGCTCACAAGGAGCCAAAAGCTCTACCGCCGCCACTACTGTTCACAGTCGCCAGCCCTTTGAGCTCGTGCCTCACAGCCAGGATCCTGCTCTTTCTCGAAGTCCGACAGCCTGCAGCTGTTTGTGTGCATGTGAATAAAGCGTTTGAGGCGCACGTTCGCGCTTTCTACGAACTGCACTGCCCGCATCCTCGCCCGCAGCGATACTTAGCGAAGAAGCTCTTCAACTCCCCGCCAATCAGCCAGTCATCGGAGCCAGAGACCAAGACCACCAACGATGTCGACAGTGTGGCGAGGATCCTTGAACGGATCATGTCGTTTCTGACCATCGCAGAGCGAGTGAACGCGAGCTCCTGCTGCCAGCTGCTGTACAGAGCATCCAATACACTCGCTCTGAAGCTCGTTGGCTCTCGGAATGCTGCGTGTTTCGTGGAGTGTATGACGCCAGCGCGCGTCGAAGCGCGGTTCAGCACCATCTCAGTGCTGGAACTCGGTAAGACCATCAGCAAAAGGCAGAAATGACTGATCGCGGATGCTAAACCATTATTGATCTGTTGACCTTTATTCCACAAACTAGAGGATATGGACGCGGAGCAAGCAATGGACGTCGTGCGCTTCATGGACACGGGCGAGAGCGAATGCTTCGCGTCGCTCTCTATGCTCGCGCTTCGCCGGATCCGCGGGTTCTCGTTGTCTTCCAAGTCGGAAACGCTCTTCATGCAGCTCATCCAGGTGCTGTTCACGGACAGTGTGAGCCACAAGCTCCAGATGCTCGAGCTCTCAGGTGAGCTATTGAACGCTTCGCTTGTCCTATGACCAATCAAAGTAAGCCAACAAAGATAACAACTTGCTACTCGCTTGGTGACAAATTCTATTTTACAGACATGGGCTTTGAGGATTTCCACTATCGTTACCTGGCCAAGCTGCTCTACGACGCGCGCTTTTCGGTTCTGCGCTGCTTGAACCTCTCGAAGAACAGGTTCTCGAGCCGCTTCATGCGCGACTGGAGCAAGAGTTTCCTCAACTACCGCTTCCAGAGGCTCGAGGAACTCAATATTGCTGGTAAGAGACCCAAGCGAACCAAACTGTCATGTGCTTGTACGCATACCCTCTGAACCACCTTGCTATTGTAGACGTCGCCATGACTGACGAAGACACGCAGCGCTTTGTCGCGTGTCTGGAGAACATCCCAACACTGCTGCGACTCTGTATCTCCCACAATTTCTTCTCGTTCGAGGCGCTCGCGATGCTGGGCGAGCAGGTTACGAGAGGCTCGCTGCGGAACCTCCTCGAGTTGGAATGCAGTGGTGTGTTTACATGCTGATGTCCTCTTTAGAAGGCCAGAACCTGGCCAAACTAATCCGTTTGTCCATTTGCATGGTGTATTCACTAGCGATCACGGCGGATGCAAACGCCATGAGCAGCCTTTTCGATGCTTTCCGTGACTCAAATGGATGTCCGAAGCTGGAGAAAGTGAATTTATGTGGAAACCCCGTGACAAACCCCCAGGCAAGCTTCAAACTCTCTCGACTATTCGGACAGCAACCTTCTTGGCCAACGCTGCAGCACCTGGATTTGTCAAGTAAGCTCTTATTTTTCCGTTCTACCATGACGATACTTGTTTGCTTTTGTCTGCTGATTACTGACAATCTTCAAGACCTGGATCTTGGCGAGAATGGGTTCCGGACGCTCGCTGATGCCATTCGCGCAGATCCTGAGAGCACAAGGGAGGTTTCATACCTGGATGTGTCTGGAAATTCGATCCAGCGCGCGATTCACAGCTTCAGCAGGTGTCTGCTGAGCGGAGCGCTTCTCGAACTCCAGTTCTTGTCGTTGGCAGGTGCGTTGATGGCAGCAAACGAGGTCTCGTTTACAAAGTGGCAACATCATTTGTGAATCGACCAATGATGGTACGTGCTACCGCAGACAATGGTATGGAAGCGCTCGAGTTTGAGCTCGTCGCGCACGCGCTGTCGCAGAACTGCTGTCCGCTTCTGCAAACGCTCGACCTCTCAAGTGCGTACAGAGCTGTCCCCCATCTTGTCCTCCACACAATCCCAAAACTAACTACCAAATCGTTTCTCTTTTTCCTATGACTATCAGCGAATGCAGCGCGAGGCGAAGGGATCGCGCGCTTCTGCACGTTTCTGAGCTCCGAGACTGCGCGGAAGCTCTACGTTCTCGACCTCAGCCGTACGTGAAACTTCACTTTCAGCAGCATCTAAATGTGACTAGTCAACAGGTCCTGCATCAAGCTGATTCAAGACCATTCTGCCTACTACCAACTGCAGAAAACGAGATCCCGTACCGAGGGCTCGTGCTACTCGCCGAGACGCTGAGCAAAGGCAATTGCCTGCAGCTCCAGCAACTCAACATCGCTCGGAATCTGGACCTGCGCAGCGTCGTCAAGTACCAGGACGTGCGTATTACAGCTGTCACGACACACAAGCTAGGCTATCTGCTTTCTAGATCCCCAGTTTCCCTAAAACTCTGTGTGTTGTTGTTCACCAGATGATCCGAAGCTTCGCGTGCCCGTCCCTCGTGTCGCTCCAGTTTGGCTACGCGCAGGCGTTCGTGGAGGGCCAAGCGTTCGTCAGGGACGTGCTCTCGCGCATGAGCGTCGAGGAACTGGTGCGTCTAGCTAGTTCTCTCTACCCATATATCTTCATCACTTGCATGCAACTTGGTAGGGTAGCTAACAACTCGTATCCGCAATCGTCCCACACAGCGTTGTCGCAAGCAAGTGCTCTTTGAGCAGCGACTAGCCGCGATCCAGAGGCGCAACATGGTGAAAGCGCTTCGCGACCAAGCGCGCTGCAAGCGGCAGTGCCAGCTGCTGCGCGACCGCTACGACCACCTGGAGAGCGAGGCCGACCGCGCGCTCCGCCGACGCAAGAAGATTCGCAAGTCGCCGCACCTGATGATCCACCAGGAGATCCAGCGGCTCAAGCAGGAAAAGTACCACCACAACCTCTGCAAAGCGCTTGGAAACCAGTAGTGAGTGGATGCGAATGGAGTATTACTGCAGAGACTTTGGTTAGTGAGGGTTAGTGCATGACCTCTTGTGGTCCTAGGTTAGTAAACAACTATGATGGGACTACTAAGACAATAGGCGAATATGAATACACCATGATAGTGATGATGACTACCTGGTGATAGCGACCACTCAGACGCTCTCGTCCTGGCGCTTAGTCGCGTTCTCGTACTCCTGCGGGTAGATCTTCTTCCAAGACACGTGGAGCGACTCGCTCGACTCTGGGTGGCTCTTGCCGAGCGAGTGCGGGTCTTCGGCGAATAGGATGAACACCGTGGCCACAGCGCCGTCGATCACCGTCATGATCACGTCCGCGACCGAGTAGCCAATGAGGAAGCCGCTGAGGCCGAGCGCCTCCTTCGGGTGGCTCACGTTCACCGTCCACTTGGGATCCCCATAGGCGACCGTCGCCCAGCCGGCAGCAGCACCGAGGAAGCCCACGACGATCTTGCCGAACATGAGCACGTTGGAAATGAGCGAGTCGTTCGTGATAGCGCTCCACCCTTTTGAGGCGAAGAGCTGGAAGACGCGCTTGCCGGAGGACACGAAGCTGTAGCCGTAGATGCCCACGTAGGCGTACGCGAAGCGGTTGAAGTACTCAATCCACTTCTGGATGCAGCCCACGAGGCAGTTGATGCATCCGACGAGACAGGCCGCGACGGCGTTGCCCGATTGCGAGAGCGAGTGTTGGATCGACGACAAGATGAAACGAATTGTCTGCACGATGGACACAATGAGCGAGCCGAAGCAGATCGATCCAAACGACAGCGTCAGCGCGCGCAGCAGTGCTCTCATGGTCGTGAGCGGCACGGCGTCCTGGCGTGTGTGGTGCCACCAGCTGGACACCGTGCCGGCGGTCGCCACCATGACGATATTGCGCAGCACGCACGTAGTCCAGAAGAAGATGAGCATCATGCCCACGAGGATGCCGAACTTCTTGCCGGCACTGTACTCCTCACCCTGGTCGATGTACTCGCCGTGGTTGATGGCTGCGTACGTCGCGACGATCCACACAAGCGCCCACGCGATCTGCAGCACCGTGAACAACACGGCCGTGATCAGGATCACCGGATAGCTCAGCACGGCCTTGCACGCCACCTGCAGGTTGGCCGACGCGAATGCGATGCGGCGCCGGATGCAGCACACGTAAAGCAGCACGAGCGCTGCGAAGAGCGAGCCCACGGCCGCTGGCCACCAGTACAAGCTGTCGCCCTGCTGCTTGAGGAAGTTGGACGACGCCAGCCCCGTGCCAACCGAGATCGTGCACACGCCAATGATCGAGATCCTGCGTTAGCATAGGACAGAGCTGTTAGGAAACACATCCATATAGATATATAGACAATAACCAACGGTACGCACCAGATGAGCATCTTGCCACAGACGAGCATGATGAGCGTCCAGATGAGTGAGGCGAGCAACGCGCCGCCAGCGATCGCAGCGCTGATCTTGAGCGCGTACTTGTACTTGGCTTGTTTCTCTTTGAAGATCGCCTCGGCCTCCGCGACGCTCGACTGCGTGTCGGCGCTCGTGAGCACGTCCTCGCCATACATGAGCGCGAGCGCGACCGTGAAGCCGAACGCGATGAGGAAGAGCGCGCCGAAGAAGATGTCATTGCATGCGCTCTGCGGCTGCGACTGCGGCGGATGCACCACCTCCTTGTTGGCGTGAGACGAGTCGCCACCCGCCACCGCGCTCTTGAGCTGCTGCGCGTCGTCCTGCTGCTGCTTCTTGGCCATGGCGAGTCGCTCGGAGCTTGGGGCTTGGGGCTTGAGGAGCGACGGAGCAGTTGGGCGAATGAGAACAGTGAGCGGTCGGAGAGCCACGTGAACTGTGAGCGGTTGAAGGCACCGCAGATCACGTTTGGTCACTTTTCGGGTTTGCGTGTGCGGAGTGAACCCACGTGGGTTGGCATCACATGATATTTCCGCTCTTGACCTGCGGTTTGTATGTGGAATTCTAAAACGACTAGTTGCATTCGTCCCAGTTACCCGGCGCTCATTTTGTGGAAAAACATCAAGATATGGCGGTACACTTGTTGCGACAAGAGTAAGCGATTCCTATGGATTTCAACATACGAAAAGGCACAAAAGATACTATTTAGGTGGCTCATTTGTTTTATCGCGCCGTGATTTATTAAATCACGGCACGACAAAGAGTGAACGACTGAATATGGGGTTTGCTTACAAAAAGGAAGATAAAAATAACATACGTCGCTCACTCTTTTTGTCGCGACAAGTACACTGTGTGACCATAAGCACGTATTTAACTGCTGTTTTTTACACTATATCTTACCACAAGTCATCCGAAGGGTATTCAGTAGCCATAGTGTACAGTTGCTGCGCGGAACACAATGCAAATCTCATGTCGCGACCTCCACTCGCAGCGCTACGAGCCGCCGGATCCCGCGCACGATGCTGTGGAAGAGCGACATACGTGGACTCTTTTGTCTGCTGCTGCTGCACGTGGGTGGGCTCTCGGCTTCAGCGTCATGGGATGGCTTGATTGATGGTGATGGTGTTTGTCAGCGGCGTTTCTTTTGCTCGCTTGCACCATCACCTCTGGCTTCACTGCGAGATTGCAGGGTTTTGATCCAATTGACTGACTGACCCTCTGATGTCGTTGCGATAACATTACTTCAAGCAGCAGCAACAGCGACAGCGCCGCCGTATTTCATAGCTCAACAAGAAAGTAAAAATGAGACCTCTCCTCAGCGAACACACACATCCAAAGAAGAAACCAAGACTTCATTTGCATGGTAAGAGAAATAAAGACAGCAACGTCGCCCAGCAACACCAAAACAGTGGGAAAACCTCAAAGCCCCACAAGAGAAGCAAGCTTCTTTACTTCACTTCCGCTTCCACTTAGACCGTACCGTAGCTCTGGCCTGAGTGGTGCACATGCTCGAACTCGTTCGGGTAGATCTCACGCCACGTGCTGTGCAGGTGCTCGTGCGCCTCGGGGTGGCTGAACACGAGCGAGTGTGGGTCTTCGGCGAATAGGATGAACACCGTGGCCACGGCGCCATCGATCACCGTCATGATCACGTTCGCCACCGAGTAGCCCACGAGGAAGCCGCTGAGGCCGAGCGCCACCTCCGGGTTGCTCACGTTGATCGTCCACTGCGGGTCGCCGTACGCGACGGTGGCCAAGCCCGCCGCGCTGCCCAGGAACCCGATCGCGATCTTACCAAAGAACAGCACGTTCACGATGAGCGAGTCGTTCGTGATCGCGCTCCAGCCCTTGGACGCGAACAGCTGGAAGACGCGCTTGCCCGACGTCACGAAGCCGTAGCCGTAGATGCCCACGTAGGCGTACGCGAAGCGGTTGAAGTATTCCACCCAGCGCTCGATACTCAGCACGATGCTGTTGATGCAGCCCACAAGGCACGCCGCGATGGCGTTGCCCTGCTGCGCGAGTGCCTTCTGCAGCGAGCCCAGGATGAAGTGGATCGTCTCGACGACCGATACTACGAGCGAACCGAAGCAGATCGACCCGAACGACAGTGTCAGCGCGCGGATCAGCGCCTTGGTGCTTGTCAGCGGCACACGGTCGCGCGTTGCATGATGCCACCAGCTGGAAACCGTGCCGGCGGTCGCCACCACGACGATGTTGCGCAGCACGAAGTTCGCCCAGAAGAAGATGAGCAGCATGCCCACGAGGATGCCGAACTTCTTGCCCGCACCGTACTCCTCGCCCTGGCCGATGTACTCGCCGTGGTTCACCGCCGCGTACGTCGCAAGGATCCACACGAGCGCCCACACGATCTGGAGGAGCGAGAACACTAGCGCCGTGATCAAGATCACCGGGTAGCTCAGCACCGCTTGGCACGCGATCTGCAGGTTGGCCGACGCGAACGCGATGCGAGTGCGGATACAGCACACGTACGTGAGCACGAGCGCCGCGAAGAGCGTGGCGACCGCCGCCGGCCACCAGTACAGGCTGTCGCCGCTCTTATAGAGCACGTTCGAGGACAGAAAGCCCGCGCCGACTGAAACGGCGCACACCGCGATGACCGAGAACCAGATGAGCATCTTGCCGATGAAGAGCATCGCGAGCGTCCAGATGAGCGACGCCAGCAGCGCGCCGCTGGCGATCACGCCGCTGATGCGTAGCGCGTACTTGTACTTGGCGTGCTTCTGCTTGATCAGGTCGCCGATCGAGTCGATGTCGTCCTGGTTGTCCGAGAGTGTGAGCACGTCCTGACCGTAGCTGGCCGCTACGGCGAGTGTGAGCCCAAAGGCCGCGAGGAAGAGCGCCGCGAAGAGCACGTCGTGGCACGACTTCTGCACGCGCGACTGCGGCGCGTGCTTGTCCTGCACGTCACTAATGAGCTCGCGTTCGTCCGCGTGCTTGGCCATCTCGTCTCCTGTGTCTTGTCTTGAGCTACTTGAGCTGCTGGCGTGTGCGCGGGAGCTGGCGACTTGGGAAATGAGCGAACGATGAACGTTGAGCTTCAGCTTCTAAGAGCGTTCCAAGCTTCCAAGCATGTGGTGATTGAGTGAGCGAGTGAGTGAACCCAAGCCAAAAAAATCAGTCTCTGAATCCCTCGATAGTATCACTATCAATTTCACGATGTCAAGTCAAAACAGGACAACGTGAGGTCGAGAGGTGAGATGGGGATGCTTTTTGTGTGCATAGCTTAGGGCATTCCGAACGACAACTGCCAATTCAGGAAAGGAACGGACATTCAACTGTCAACTGCCATTTTAGGAAACAACGGCCAATTGAATGTCAGCTGTATTTAGGACAGCTGATTGTTTTGCTTTAGGGCAATATGCAGGGCATCGCTGAGTCCGTGTATCAGGACTGATCCCAGATGGAGCGTTTTGCTGCCCATTTTTGATTTTTTGGAGCAATTCCAATGGGCTCGCTGCGGGACGTGGTGGCGGCGTGTAACATCCGCTCGATCCTCTTCTGCCTCTCGCGATCAGCGGTCCAAGGCGCACTTTGCGATCCGCAGATAGCGCGGGTGCGTGTAGCTGTCTTGTCCGCCCCAGTCGCTGGTGGTACATTGAGGCGGTGTTTCTTACTGAGTTGGTGTTTTGGTTGTTTGTGTATTCACTGCAGGTGCTTCAGGCGCTTCAGGCGCTGAAGAAGTCCGTGCACGTTTGTATCGCAGGAATTTGCTTGCGCTGATCTACCCAGTGCTGGCAGTCAAGTGACTGTGTTCGTGCGCGAGTGACTAAATGGCTGTATACACACGTTCGTTTTCGTTTTGTGTTTTGTACAGCCACGGCTTTCGCTTGGGACTCGTCGGAGACAAGTGGAGCGATGATGTACGGACAGACAAATAGCCACCAGCGTCTTCTATTCTGTCGGCAATCTCTGACGGAGCGTTGCTGCATTCGATGTGTTGCTACGATTGGCTCTAGAGAGAACAACCAGGCAGATCGGGCAGCCCTTTGACATCCGTCTTTGATTTTACTCACTTCAGCCAAGAGGTATGGTATGTACAACGAATGCCAACGCGACGCTTAACTGCCTAGCATGCGGCTGAATGGTCCAGCTGCTCATTTGCTCACGCGTTCTGCTGCTTTAGGAGGAGGACTCGGTGTACGCGCCCGCTGCTCGAGCTCTCGGTGTCCCACTTGGGCGGACGATGCTCGTCTCAGATAAGAAAGTGTCGAGTGAGGAGAAACCTGCAGGCTTTGCCGCGTACCAGGAGTTGGCTCGTGCGACTATTCCTGACCGAGGGCTCTTACGTATCGATAAGCCAGCAGACCCAGCGAAGCAACTGTCCGCATTCACAGAAGGCACGTACGAAATGTGGGACTCAAGCCAATTGTTGAATGTGGTGACGTTTTTCTATAGATGACAACTAACAGTGATCATTGTGCATGATACCTGCCACGTCCTTACAGACCTGCTGAGCTTCGACAAGTGTCTCGACCTGTCAGGACGCTGCTTTGGGCCGTATCGTGTGCAGTTCTCGCAGGTTTTCTACGAGAGCGCGCTTTCGTTTGCGCTTGTGAATCTGAAGCCGATTGTGCCAGGTTTGGTAGCTTGCGCTCACATAGCTGGTCTCAGTATCTGCTTGCTGCTATCTTCGCTAGATCTCACAGAGTTTTGTATGTTTTGCTCAACTAGGTCACGTGCTCATCGTTCCGAAGCGTTGCGTAGATCGCTTTGAGCTTCTAGATGCTGACGAAGTGGCAGATCTTTGGTGCACGGCTCAGGTTCCACTTACATTACTCATTGTCTTGCAGACCGTTTTCACAGTGCTCAGTTCAACTCAACACAGCTGGTTGTGCTTTGTGCCCCTTCTTTCGTTGCAGCTCGTTGGGAAGAACATCGAAAAACACTTCCAAGCGAGCTCGCTCACGTTTGCGATTCAGGTGTGTGGGAGATGCTACAGATGTGTGTGCGTGTGCAGTCTTTTCCACCAATAACACAAGAGAACTCAACGGGTGTTGCCATCCTGTTTGATTGCGTAGGACGGAGCTTCGGCGGGTCAGACTGTCAAGCACGTCCATATCCACGTGCTGCCACGAAAGGACGCAGATTTTGCCAAAAACGACGACGTCTACACGGAGGTACAAAGCTCCCAGCCCAATCCATTCAACCCCCATCTAATTCAAACTCGTCAATCTGACTTTGTAGCGAATGTGATTGATGATGTTCTCCTCCCAATGCGTCTCAGATTGAAGCCCACGAGCGCAACCTCATGGTGGATAGCGAAAGCAGAACGGCTCACACCGAAGACGACATGGCACGTGAAGCCTCGGTTCTGCGCACACTCTTCATGCATCCAGACGTGTAAATAATAATAGAAAAAAACAATGGACATGATAGTGTGCTTCACCATGCAACCAACCAACAGAGCAGAGAGGGAACGTGTCGGATTTGATCAGAGCCACGGCTTCAGATTTTGAGTCTGGTTGTGAGCTGTGCGTATTTGCTCACTGGTTTTCTCTATTGAAAATCGTGCTTTTTAAAAGGGTATTGCTGCAGACATCCCCTCATTAAGTTACACTGCCATCATTTAATACCCTCTTGAAACCGATCAAATTGACATAACCATATTTTTGACAGCCATTGGCGCGAAATTCGAATTGCTGGCACCAGTAACAACTGCAGAAGAGCTAATAGGCAATCCTGTTGAACGTGTTTGCACTTGCGGATACTTTGATCCTGACCAATGAAAGTTGCAGTTGGTGATACGAAAGCCAAGATCAAAGGCGGAGTTGCAGTTGCACACAGAGCACCCAAGTCAAGCTAAGTTGCATGTTATACATCTGCATACTTTAACCTAGTGACAAAGAGTACCCACGTCTGATATATGGTCCACTCATGGAGGCAGCTCCATGAAGAGCGCAAAGAGCAGGCAAAGGACAGCAGCATGCAGCAGATGCGCTTTTGATTACCGCTTGGTAATTCACTTTTCATCTTTCCGTTTACAACTCAAGTCAACAAGCGAAGAAATCCAGCACACCAGCAAGCCGATAGCGACGAAAGGAACGCGCACCCGTATGACGCGTGAGCAGAAACGGACGCTGCAAGAGTATGACGCCGCACATCTCACACTCGCTGTAACGGGCCGGCTGTAAGGCAGCTGGACGAGGAAGCTTGGGAAAGGAGCAAATTCAACTCTGTGTTCACAAGAGCTCCGAGTGCAGCTCGGAGCGGAGAAAAATGCAATGCCGCTCTGTGATTGGCGGAAAGTGGTGCTGTGAACACCCCTTCCAGCCAATCAACGGCTGACATGCAGCGTAGATCACAAGTGGCGACCGACGCGTACCTAGCGTTCTTCAACCGTACGTATCCACTAAGTACGTCTAAAGTAACCTAAGTAACCTGAAGTAGACACCCAAAAG
>JALBZZ010000412.1:0-27607 GCA_038051095.1 Globisporangium irregulare
ATCCGAATCGCATCCGTCTTTGCTCAGTCTCCACTCGTACAGCACCACACCACCCTCCCCTCAGTGTAGAATAGGTGTAGAATAGCTTAACCACAAAAGGGCTGACCCCTCTGGCAGATGAGAAAGTCCCACCCAACATAACAAGTTAGGTGCTTTTGCCCCCTCCAAGGCGATTGGTGGAAATGCGTGCTAAGATACCACTTGTCAACTCAACACGCTTGTTTCAACTGGTTGCAGTTTCGCCTTTTCAGCCCCAGCAGCAAGCAACAAGCCCAGATTCAGGGCTCTACTGCGCATCCAAATTCGCGGTCGCGGAGCTCTCCGAGTCGCTGCGTGGTGACGTCGCGTATTTGGGCGTTGAAGTGATTGTGATCGAGTCGGGCTACTTCCGCACGTCGTTCCTCAAATCCGGAAACGTCGTCGTGGTGAAGAACCGAATTCCGGACCTGGAGCTCGCCACCGCTCCGATCCGCGCGCTCTACGACCCGAAGAACGGCCAGCAGTCAGGCAATCCGTTCAAGGGAGCTAAGCTCACCGTCGAGGCGCTCACCAAGACCGGACGTTGCGAGGGCCGCACGCTTCTCGCAAGACTCGCGATCGGCAAGGACGCCGTGGCGTTTGAGAACGCGGTCCTGCAGCTGCGCCACCAAGAGCTGGACGCCTGGGCCGACCTCGCGTCGACCACCGACTTTGGCGAGGCGTCGTGAATGAGGCGGACTGTTTTCCTGTAACCCCAAAGTATAAACTCTGATGAGAGCGCGAAGACAGATTGAGGTAAGTGGAAGTCTGATATTCAATCAAATTACCGTGCCAAGAGTGTCAAAGAATGATAGCGTGCATATGCATTGTCATGGTGCGTTATGACTCGAAATGAGGATATCTGATCAAGGTGCGATCGCGCAGCGTGGGAGCACACCCTTGGTCTCCAGGTCCGCGATCAGCTTCTGAGAAGGGATGCCGCCGTTCAGGCACCCGCCACAGTGGTGTAGCGCGACGACCGTATTGTCCGATACGGCGATTACGGGCGAACCCGAGGACCCTTCATTCGTGTCCACATAGTACCCGGCATCCTGCCCACCGCACTCGCCGGCTGTGAGGCTCTCAATGCGGCCGGGCTTGCCGCTCGCGGTCCAGGCGATGCGCTTACCCTGTCCCATTGGATGTTGGGGGATGTAGATCTCTTCCTGGAGCTTGGGGCCGCTCGCGCGAAGCTGCAAGTATCCGCCGACCTGGGCGAGCAGCGCCGCCACGCTGTACTTGGGGTCGTCGGTCGTGATCTTGATGAGCGCGTAGTCGAGATCCGTGGAGACCGCCGTGAGCGTCGCGTTGCCGGCCTCGAAGCGCCCCGGGCACGCGCCGCGGTAGTTGCACTCGCTCGCACCACACGTGGAGGCCTCGGCGGAGAACTCGATGTACGTGTTGAGCGCGTCGAGCCAGTTGCCGATACAGTGCTGGTTCGTGATCAGGTGGCCCTCGCAACCGAGCAGAAAGCCCGTGCAGTACGCGACGTTCATGTTGTTATCCTTGCGAATCATGAGGCGCGCCACCGCCTTGGAAGTTCTGTACATCATCTGCTCCTCTGTGGACGTCGATTTCTCGAGACACACGGCTTCTTGGGACTCGTCCGTGCCGCAGATGCTCTCTTTGTCTTCATTGTTGCTCGGGCTCGAAGCCTTGCTGCTGGCTTGCTCGGTTTTGCCAGTAGAGACTTTTGCAGCAGAGCCCACCTGGGGCAGTCCGAGCGCCAGTTGACTGTCCTGGGCGGCCTCGGCCTGCTTCTCGGCCGTGAAGATCATGCCGCTCACTTCGACGCCAAAGCACGCCGCCTGCTTGCTGTCATTCAAGCCTGAAGCCGAAGAGCTCTTTTTCTGCTGTTGGTGGCGGTAGAGCTCAAAGATGAAGCCCTCACCGAGGATCGGCGCCGAGAAGAAGCTCCCGGTTGTGTTGCCACCCGCGAGCACCTGCGCGTCCGGCGAGCTCTTGTCCACGTTCTTCGCGCGCAGCAGCACGAAATCGTCATTTGGGAGGTTGAAATTTGCGAAATGCAATGTGTAGACGCCCTTGCCCAAACCCGAGTCGTGCAACAGGCGGAACGAAGGTTCGTCATCGCCACTGCTGGTGCTCAGCGAAGCAAAGTCGGAGAACTCGCAGCCGGCGCCGAAGTGCAGCGGCACCTCTTTCCCAGCAGCCGCTGCCGCGTCCACAAGGACATGTGCCGCCAGCCACAGGACGCCAAGCAGCAGCACCAGTGGGTGAGCAGCGTGCCTCATGCTTGGGATCCTGGGTAAGAGACTGTGAGAGAGGGCTGAGTCAGCGAGCGACAACGTCAAGAGACTGGCGTGGCGCGAGAGAAGTAAAGAAATGGGCCCAAGTCGGTGGATTTTTCAGGTGTTGTCTACTCCAAAGTGGCTCATAGAGAAGATGGAGAACAGGCATCGCCAGAGCCAGAGACCACATCAATCCCATGGTTGATGGATGGATGGATGGATAGATGGATGGATGGATGGATGGATGAGACTGAAACATCAGGTGAAAGGCTCATGAATGAATGATGTGTGGCTATCGAGAGATGACCAACTGGTTGGCTTGCTTGTGCGTCTTCCTAGACCTCGTGCTTCTGAAGCATCTTGGCGAATTCCTCGAGGTCGATCTTGCCGTCGTCGTTGCGGTCCATCTGGTAGATGAGCTCGCGCACGTCGTCGTGGTCGAGCGACTGGCCGAGCGTCTTGAAGATCGCGATGAACTCGTCCACCGTGATGAAGCCGCTGTGGTCTGTGTCCACCATGTGGAAGATCTCCTCCACGAGTTCGTCCTTGGTGTGACCGCAGTCCTGAATGTGCTGGTGGCACCAGTTGTAGAATGCCTCGAACGGGATCTCCTCCTGGTCCTCGTCGCCGCACACCAGGTCGCTCATGAGGCAGTTGAGCTGCGTTTCGTCCAGCTCGTGCGTGATCGCGAGCAGCAAGTTGCTCATCTCGCTGCGCGACACGGACCCCGATCCGTCCGTGTCGAACAGACAGAAGATCGAGTTGATGTCCCGCCGCTCGGCCTCCAGCTTGTACGCGTCCGAGCGCTTGTCCCTGGGCGACACGTAGGTGGCAAGCGGCGAGAGCGGAGGTGAGCTGTTTGTAGGAGACGTGCTTGAACCACCGCCTTCTGTGAGATGTCGCGACGACAGCGCCGCGATGGCGCGCGTGGAGAACGACGAGGAGGACAGCGAGCCTTTCTGAGAAGACCCCGCGCGACTGCGAATGCTGCTACTAGTATCAGAGTGGCCCCCAGTCTTGTGCGACACAAGCGCCGAGTACTTCGCCGAAGATTCGTGGAGCGACGCCGTGATCGGCAGCGAGATCTGCGAGGAGCGACGCACGTTCTCGCGCAGATAGATCTTCATTTCGGCGACGAAGCGTAGCGTGCGCAGCGTCTGACGGGCCTTGAGGATGCGCATGACCTTGGAGATCACGCGCGTCACCTTCATATGCTCGACATTGAACGCGTAGAGTCCGTCGCGCGCGATGCGCAGCGACATGATCGTGACCACGAAGCTCGGCAATAGGAACAGTAGATACAAGACGACGATCGCAAAGAAGCTGTCGTAGAGCTTGTTGATTTGGTGTGCTGTGCGGATCAGGAACGTTGCCAGGTGCATCGCCGTCAGCAGGAACACGAGCCGCGTGGAGAAAAGCGCGAGCACCACGCCGTTACCTTTGCCGCCGAGCAGCATGCGTTGCTGCTTGACGAGTTCGGGCTCAGTCAAGTGCCGCCCACCGTCAGGCAGCAAGTTAATGTACGGCGGTGTGAAGTCGTCCTCAGTGCTCTCGACGCACTGGAGGATCCAGGTCTTCTCGTCCATGTCGTAGAGCTCCAGTTGGTGCTTGGCACGCCACTCGTTCTTCCGTCGGAGCCGCTCAGCGTCCTTCAGGAGCCTCGGAGGCGTCAACAGGTGACGTATGCGCAGGATGCGGCTGTGCACGAACTCGTTCATCGCAATGAGCGACAGTCCGGCAAGCAGCATCATCCAGACCTCCCCGTTCGGCCCAAGCTGCCAACAGAGTACTAGCAGTACGACCAGAAACACTTCAAGCGCGACCCACGTGTACAGGTCGATCTCAATGAGTCTTCCCATGACTTCACCGGAGATGATGGACAGGTATTCGTGGAACGGGAAGTGAATGTCCGGGTTTCGCTGGAACTCCTTGGCGATTCGGAGCGCGGTGTCCGGATCCGGGTGGTTCGACCGGTAGTCCATGAACCGGTGGCGAAGTGACATGTAGATCATCTCGCGGCGCGCCTTGTTCGCAGTCAAGACCCTGGAGAGCGAGAGCTTCTCGCACCAGGTGCGCGGCGGCTCGGTCGCGAGCACGTACTCGGACACGATGGTTGGGATGTCGGCGGCGCCGCGCTCGAACTCGCGCCACTCGTTCTGCACGAACACGCCGAGCTTGAGCAGCGCACAGCAGAGCACGAGGAAGATGACGATGAAGAGGAAGAGCCCCATGTGCAGTACCTCGATGGTCTCTTGGAGCTTCTCCTTCTCGCCCAGGTACGTGAGCGAGATGCGCGAGAGCACGTCGAGCTTCGTGATCACGAACAGCAGCAGCCCGATGAAGCCCAGCGTGGTGAGCTCGCTGAATACTGTGTTGATGAACGGCATGTTCATCTCGTCCGTCGTCTCGCGTAAGATCTCGGTGAACTATGTAGGTGAAGAAGAATAGTTTTAGATGAGTATGCCAGTAGCAAAGGTTGGCTGCATGGTGAGGGATGCGAGACACTTACCACTTCAAACAGGATGGAGATGGCGATGAGGCACGTGATGGTTACGGCCGCCACCGTCGCGTCGTTTCCCGTCTCTCTCTCTTCTTTCTCTTCTCCCCCCTCTTGCTCGTGCTCTTCTCCGGCGCTCCCGCCTTTATTATGCGCAGTGGATGGTGTCGTAGGACTTGCTTCTGATGGAGACACAGTCATCGTGTCGGCTGGCGTTTCCACCTCCTGCGTGTGATCCGCACCTAGAAGATCACCAGACAAAAGAAAGAACATACGCAAAGTGAGTAAGCTGCATATCCGCAAATCTCTCCCAAG
The DNA here is from genome assembly GCA_038051095.1 of Globisporangium irregulare. Taxonomy (NCBI): domain Eukaryota; phylum Oomycota; class Peronosporomycetes; order Pythiales; family Pythiaceae; genus Globisporangium; species Globisporangium irregulare. The sequence continues at coordinate 5,080 of JALBZZ010000412.1, forward strand.
CAGTCCAGCAGCCCGTTGAATGTGCTTGCCAACCTTGGGCGGTGGAGAGCGAGGCAAAAAGCATCGTGAGCACCATGACGACGAACAGGCAGCGCAAGCGCCATCGCATTGAGCTCCGCTGCCCCATCTTTGGCTCCAGTTGTGTTTCTTTGGTGGCGGCTCTTGATGGGGCGTTGCGCTGCGAATGGCGTATAAGCGAGCGTCTTGGAGAAAGATTCAAGTGGCGCTGCGCGTCTCTCGTGGCTGGTGACGCCAAGTGCGACTCGTCCGCTCGTTCACCGCAGTGACGACTCTTGGAAATCTTTTCCCAGCAGCTCAAATTCTGATTCTGAGCCCTGTGGCGGCGGTTGATTGGGTAGAAATACATTTGGAATCAGATGGAAGCGCTCGTCGGAACGCCAACGCCAACACAGGCAATTTTGCTGCCTGGCTGATTGACGTAACTCGAAAAGTGAGTGCTCGTTACGCCGTTGCGTTCGAGCGAGTGATCGTTCTCGTCACCACTTTTGCATCCACTTTAAATTGCAGGTCCGGCGGGTACAACATAATCGGGCCGCGAGAGCCCTTCCAAGTTTACTCCATAATCAAGAACATTGATTATGATTGGTGAACATGTTCAGCTTAGATATCCAATTGGCTGAAATAAAGGAACACTAGAATCAGATTTGAAAACGTGGGAACTTCCTCTCCATTCATTTGTTGACCGCTGCGACTGTTGAAGTGACATGCTGAGCAAACTTCAACATGGATCATGGTCAATACGGTTCAAGCACAACTCAGTCACAGTCAGCCGCAGCCTCCGCTTGCCAAAAATGCAGACCACCTGATCTTAGAGGACCGGGTAGACGGACTTGGGGCCAATGATGCCGCAGGTACCAGCGCCGGCGACGCCGCGCTTCAAGCGGATGTAGCCATTCTCGCCCCACGCCGTGCCCCATGAGTTCTTGATCTTGAAGAACGGGGTGCGCGTCCCACTCCCGCCGTAGCCGACCGCGAGCACCGCGTGGTCCAACTGTGTGCTGCTGCACGACGACACCACGCCGCTCTTGTACTGCTTCCAGGTGTTGTTGCCCGCCGCGACACCGACCGCCACTGGACGTCCGCTCAGCGCCGCGATGAGCCCGCTCTCGGACTGAGGCACCTTGCCGACTTTCTGGATCTGCACAGGCTGCACCGTGCACGACGAGGTATCGCAGGTACCGGTCTCTTGCGTCTGGCCCGACTCGTACGGGTACGAGTCCGCGAGGCAGATGCCGTGGTTCTGCTGGACGTAGTTGAGTCCGTCGCCTGGGAATCCACCCTCACAGCCGCCGGACACACTGTCACAGCTCAGCACCTGCTGCTCCGAGAAGAGCGTCAATGGGTTACCCTTCAGGCAGTACGCGCTCTCGAGCGAAGCGACCGAGGCGAACGCCCAGCACGAGCCGCACTGGCCCTGGTTCTTCACTGGCGCGACGCAGCCCGACGTGGTCCAGTCTTGGTCAGCCGCAGTGGTAGTAACATTCGCCAGTAGTGGATCAACCTCTACCATCTTGGCGTCAAGTAGCACATCCGAGCCGCGCTGGAACGACTTTCCCAGGAACTTGGCGAACTCGTCGTCGGTCATGAGCGAGAACGGCGAGTCCGTCGAGAACACTGCGTCTGGGTTCGCCTGTTGTGCCTGCTCGATGTGGAGCTTGGTGAGGAAGAAGCGACGCAGCTGGTCTTCTTTGACCTCCTCCACTGTCAGCAGGTGCTGCTTGGCGCCGGCGATGAAGTAGTCGTTCTTCTTGGCGAACTCCCCCGCAGCGCTCTGCTTCCAGGCCGCGAGTTCTTGCTCCAGCGTCGCGTGTTCTTGGAGGAAGCGCGGGAAGTGCTCGTGAGAGAGCTTGAGCGACGAAGCGGCTTGGACGAATCCGAAGAGCGAGACGAGCGCGAACAACGAGGTCTTCATGGTGGGGGAGTGGAGAGTGGGGTCTTGAGTGCGAGCAGCTCTTGGGGCTTGGGTGGCAAATTTGCAAATGAACGAAGAGGATTACGATGATCTTGGGATCCTTAGGGACCCTGCACTTGCGACTGTCAGGCAACATTGTGACAAAGAGAGTCATCGCCCTCTTCACTCACTATGACTGGCTGGCTACTTGAGTCGAGTTGCAGTTCCCACTCTGAGATCATGGCTACAAGGCACCTTGACATCATTGTCAAATTGTCGCGCACTCGATAGTCGTACACGCGGACCAGATTTTGTTAGGCATGGTTGCATCCATGCATACTCGCTGATCGAAATCACCTCTGAGTCATGCTTGTATGTCTAATGAACGATCATCTCAGTTTCAACGTTGGTCGCCTTAGTGAGAGCAGGATACAAAATGAAACAGTGGAAAGCCTTGATTCTCCATCTCCAACAGGCTGCATCTTGGTTTGAAACGGAGATGGTTGGCAAGCTTTTGTGATACCGCCATCACCATCCTTGACGCTTTTGTCCAGCTTGTTCGTTCGCAATCTCGTTTCTCAGATGCCACGAAACCCAAAATGGCTCCAAACGGTCTCTTTGCTACTCTCGTCATCCACAAATTCCATCGTTATCTAGCGAATCACTTGGTAGAGACTGCCGCCAGAAGAACTCTTGGCAAGCACCGCCAGCATCTCTCTTGCAAGCAGCTGCAGACCTCGAAGTTGCCTCCTCGCTCTTTAGAAACTTTCGGTAGAAAACGCTCTTCGAGCAATGTCGAATCCTCGCGGCGCCAATCACATGCACCAACTTGGCGAACACGAGGTGCTCGTCAAAGAAAACTTCGTGGGCGTCGTCTCTTTGCTCAAATGTGAAAGGGCCGTTCTCAGACTTGAGTCTGTGACGGTAGAAGGCGTTCCCGATCACCCAATCCTCGTTCTTGTTGTCTCGACATAGAGCTGCAACTTGGAGGAACACGATTTCCTTTCCCTCTTCTGAGCTTTGAGGTTTCACATCGGGACGGTTGTTCTTTGTCTTCTTCTTGGCTTTGTCATGACCCCCCGTCGCTCGGACCAGATTCGCTTCGTGCACAGCTGGACAGAACTCGTGGTCTTGCACACTAAAGATCGTGTATCCCCTGGAGTCTCTTTTTTCGCTCAAGTCGTCTTCTTCCACGTGAAACAGCTGGTTCTTGCCAGTTTCTCTACTCAGAGTGAGCGCAACTGCGGAGTACAGCCTGCAGGGTAGAACGGGGAACTGCTGCTGGTGAATGCACGCAGCACATGCTGCATCAGAAACTTTGGTATGAGTGGCACAAGCTCCAAGGTCAAGAGAGCTCTTCGCTAAACCCAGCTTGTCGTGCAGATGGCGACAAATCGCGTACGCTCCGAGCCAAACCACTTGCATAACACTGACAGGAACCGATTTCGTCGCCGCACTGATGACCAAATCTTCTTGAGGAATCCTGGAGTCTGTGATAATGTGGTGAATCTGAGCCAAATGGCTAGCAGGCGATGAAAATCATCAGTAAATGCCAACTCAACTATCCATGCAAACCCATAATCAAATATGGCAGAATGGGAGTGGTTGTACCTGTTCAGTTCTCTGCGAGTGCGAAACTCCACATGTTCACACCCGGTGCGAGAGCATCGAAAATATCCGACCATGTGCTGGAACTTGGCGTTGGTCTCGCGATCCCACGGACTCTGTGGGGGCCAGTATGCGTGCATATACTGATCCGTGAGCGGCGTGCCCAATCCCAGTCGCTCTTTGCGCTCATGCGTGGACTTCTGGTGAAGACGCGCTGCCTCCTTCGATCTAGTTCGTTAGCAACATGGGTATTCATGTGCGCAATATAAAAGGAAATTGTTAGAAATGGAGGCAATTGCGGCACGAGTTGTGGTTCTAATGGAGACAAAAGGCATAGAGCGTACGAGAAGCAGCGTCCGCATGCTGGGTGTCCACAAACAAAAGCGCGCGTGCTGCGAGTCGTGATCTCAATGATGTTTTCACGTCTTTGCTCAATTGGTAGCGTCTGTTCAAAGAAGGAGCGAGATGGAATTACATGTAAGATATACAACAGCATGAAGGACTACCAGCACAACAAAGCGACGCTCACCTTGAGCTCGTAGATGAGTTGGCGGATATCCTGCGAGGTCTGAATCCGTTTTCCAATACCTTCAAGCGCCAAATCATCTCGAGAGCCTTGTTCACCACCTTCTTTGTCAGTCTCTGTCTGCACGAATCCAGCCAAATCTCTTGTTTCCGGTCGTTGGTTCCTGTTTCTTCGATACGAAGAATCGACACGCGCTGCACTCGCACTCGTTGCCCACAGCGCATACTCGAATCCGAGCTCTCTCATCCGCTTTTCGATCGCTGTCGCTCGTGTCGGAAGCGGCTTTGAGCTTATTACTACCTTCGAGCTCTTCTTGCCTCCGTTCTGCTGGTTGAATCCAAATTCCTTAGTGTAAAAGTCGAGTGCTGTAGGCGACAATGTCGACGATAATGGTGTTGACTCTTTTTGAGAACTGGCGTCCTTTCTCACAGTCCCGTAGCGGATCTCATCAACCACCTGCAGCCATGTGGTATTCAATAGAGTGGAGTTACGGAACGCGAAATTCACAAATTCGCCGTCGTCTGCAAGGAGGTCGAGCCCCTTCCGGTCGTCACGAAGGCGCTCGACCAGCGCGCCAACACTCTCCAGCGCCTTCTCGCGCTCGTAATTTGTAGGAATGGATGACAAACTCTGTTGCTCCTCGAGCCTCGCGTTTCGAATCTCCTTCTTGAGCTCGCTGATTGCGCGTTGGATCTGTCTGTCGACCGAGACCCTTCGCTCTGATGGCAGTTCCACCAACTCAGCATGCGTGATGGCGTCGAGACGGCTCGAGTGCACGCGTTGTTCATTGTAGATCCGAACACCGTGAACAGTTACCAACACCTACAAAGAAATCTAGGGTCAAACACAGCATCCAATCATATCCAGTCACAGCAACGAGCAACAAGACGTACCGGGTCATATTCCACATCGAATGTCGTGTCCTGCTCTCCTTCCACGCCATCGTTGATCCGATTGATCTTCCCCATGTAGTACGCTTTGCCTTTCTTCCCAGTGTTGAACACAGCGACGCGCACGACTGAGCCGATAGGAAAGACGGCTTCCGAAAGCGAGATGCACTCCGACACGGCAGGCGGTTGTCTCTTCTTTGGCGAGGGTATCAGTGTCGGTGGTGGTTTTGAGGGCTGATTTTGATCGGCAAGCAACTCTCTCTTCCTCTGCTCTCGCTGCTCCTGCGTCAGACTCCATGCTCGTAGTCCGTCTCGGTCCTTGATCAGATCCAGGATGTTCTGGTACTTGTACGCAAACTCCCGTCTAACTTTAATGTCGTGAACAATGGGCTTCATGTGCAGCCGTCGCTCTTCGTGGTATCCAAACGATGAGAGCACAAATCTGTAGCGCTCTTTGCCGACGGCCATGCTGTCGCTGCTCTTTCCGCTCGAATCTGCCGAGTCAATGCCGATCCACTCCCATCGTTTCAACATGTTGATCCACTTCTCATTCGCAAGAATTCGACCCATGTGGCCTCGATACAGTCGCTGAATGATCAGCGCGCTGTAGTGCATGCGAATTCTGCGATTTGGGTACGCGTACGAGTGTGACGGCTGCGCCAATACGACGACTTTCCCATACTCAAAACCGGTTTTGACGCTGATGAATTCGATCACACTCAGGATTCCAGGGTCTTCTTTCCACATGTGGCGCGTCAGCCATCCACGCACTCGCCTCTGAATGGATTGTGCACTTTCGTATCGCTTCTTGATCAACTGGTATTGCTGATGTCTGCGCCACAGCCGCTGGATCTTGACCGTCGCCCAGAAAGTTTGCAGACGGACCGCGAACTCAAGCGCTTTCGCCTCTTTCTGCTTCTCCCACCGCATCATCTGAGCGCGAAGCAGGCGACGCGCACGCAGCCGTCGGAACGCGTACAGCTTCTCCTCCATATACCTTAGGTTCTCATCAGCTTCGCGCTGCAGGTTCTTCATGTACTCCATCTCTTCTCGAAACGCCCACGCGAGTAGCCGCTGGCGGTAGCATCGGTAGTTGCGCTGTATCCGGATACAAGCACGCAGCTCTCGGCACCGCTTTCTAGCGAGACCGCCGCGCATGATGCGCTGGATGAATGATACAGCACGGTTCACATTCTCGTGTTCATGAAGAAACCGCCGGCGTCCCAGGAACCCGCGAACAAACTGCTGAAGCACCAAACACGCCTTGATCCGTCTCAGGGCTTGTCGCTCAAAGCGAAGTGCTCGCACTCGCCTGCGCGCACGTTTGCCGCGAAAGATCCGCTGAATGCGAATTGCAACAACTCTCGCGCGGCGGAGGAACTGGATACGCCAGACCGCCTCTTTCAGGAGCATCGACACTGGATTGGGATGATCGACGACCGCAGCGATTGCCTGGATTACCGTGAGTTTTACATAGGATCCCACCATGAACAGCGCACGCTTGGCCATCAATTCTTGGACACAAGCAACATTCACAGGTGATAGAGCAGCAACTGGTGCAAACTTTGCCAATTGATCGTCTGGGGGAGGCGGCAGGTACTTTGGGGCCAGCGGGTGCCGCGTGATCACCGCGACCACGGTGTCGCGATTGCATTCTTTGATCCCAGGCACGTCAAATTCCGAACCCACAAGCCTGCACGTACCTCGCTCTTCGTAGTTTAAGGTGCTCATATGGGCTTCCAGGTGGTTCCTGCACATGCCAAACCCGTTGAGGCGGTCGATCGACGGACATGGCTGGTTCTTCTTGCTTTTGTGGCCGTACTCCTTGATGCATCTCGGCGCGTGGAAACCGCAGAATGAGAGATAGGACCCGCTCATCGTCGGATGCATCAAAACGCGGTTCGTGCAGCGCCAGATGTACGCTTTCTCGAAATGTTCCTTTTGCCAGACACAAATGCTCTTGGCTGTGAATTTCTTTCCGGTATCTGCACGATTTCCAGTTGCTCCATTCTTCTTCTGGGACGCCAGCAGCGCATCTCTCTGCACGTCTCGTCGAAGGTTCGTCGCACTCACGCCCGGAATTTTCACTGCCATGATTCTCGGAGGGGCCTTCTGCAGCGTCGCGCGTTGGGTTGTTGCTGTCACTTCGTAGCAGTGCAAGCACAACCCAAACTCGTTCGGGATTTCAATGGCTCTGCTCTTCTCCATCGGATGCTCTGCGTAGTCACACTCGCGTGCATGCCATCTACAGAATCTCTTGATACTGTGCTGTGTCTCTTGTTGTTGGGTCTGCTGAGACCTCAAGCCAGCAAACTTTGAGCCATTTTTCTTGTCGACTGGGAGATCATTCGTGCAGTGATATGGCTTACCGCCGATACGATCTCTGGCACAAACAACCGAACCAAGTTCCTATGAGCTATTACATCTGAACACTTTCGAGACAACAAACACTGAACGTACCTCCAGCAGCACTGGTTCGCGCTATCTTCCTCTTGCTGCCCGACACTTTCTTCTCTTGCATGGAGAACTCCAGTCATCTCCTGCTCCATCGCGGTCTGGATGTCCACAAAGCGTGCCTTGAGCGCGTCCTGCATGCCATCCTTCTCGAACCGAGTCTTGATCGCAGCGTTTGTGTTAGCCACGCCCTGCTTCCAAGTCCACTTGCCCTGCCTCTCGGCCTCGCGTTTCTTTTCGTTCCACTCGGAGAGCGTGAATGCGTCCTCTCCGTAGCCTTCGAGCGCATCGCGGAGCATGCGCTTGCCTTTCGTCTTCGCGCGCGCTGCGGCGAGCGCTGTCGACATATTGGCTCTTAAGCCACACACAGCCCACTACTGGCACGCTTGCATCCGCACGATGGCGGCTAACAGTAGATGATCACCACGGATGAGCTGTGTGCATGAGGTCTCCGATGCATTCACTAGAAAGTCATCTTCATGATGCTGGTGTCTATCTGATGGGGTTATAAGCAGTGATTGGAATAGATACGACTCTTGGAGACTACCGTTGGCTACAAGCACAGCAACTCTCAAACAGTCTCGTTAGCTCCAAGTGCAGGTAGCAATTATCGTAATCGGCATCACATATTGCAAACAAACAGATCCACAGTTCAGTTGTCCGCGCGGTCCACGGGTATGCAAAGCCTTGGTCGATTATTGTTATTCTGCAGCCTTCAGACCTGTGATTTCGTGGTTTCGTTCCCATCATACATGTGGCAGTGAGCAAGTGAGTTGACGGCATGAACAAACAGCCGAATCTCTCACACAAGATCAACCGATTCGTCTAACTGTTCCCGTGGCACCATCAAAGCAAAAGTAATTGCAGATCGGCTCGTCCTTCTGGGATATCGCCTTCACGACCTCTTGACCGAGGATGCCGGCCAGGATGGCACACACTGGCACGAGGTCAACGCCCGACACTTTTGCCAGAGAGCTACAAAATTATGGCACCATAATGCATATACACGTTATTATCAGAACTCTGCAAGAAGCAACAAAATACGCAGGTGGTGGTAGACGTACCTGAGCTCTTCAACTGAGAAGAAATCGGCAGCAAGCCCCTGTGCCTGCAGTTGCGCCTGAGCAAACGTCACAAAGTCGTCCACGCCCGCCGATGCGACTTCACTCACGCCCTTCTGCGATGTGTACTCTTGAAGCACTGGTAGCAGATAAATGGCAGACATCCAGAGATTGTCAGGTCTCACGTTTTGAGGCTACCCGTAATAATGATGACAACACGAGTAATTTCATGCACAACGTACATTGGTGCTTCACGTAAACCTTTGGGATCTGCGGTCCTCGTTTGCGCGCGCTCTGGAGCGTGCTCCACTGGACCTGATTCGCGTCTGTGATCGACGGGAAGTCCACTGTGATCGGGTCGCTTGCTGGCGCCGCTCTAGACGTACCAGCGGGCGTGCGACGGTACAAGTGCTTGCCGAGATCCGCAAACACGACACCGTCAAAGCCGAACGAATGCGCGGTGAAGAACGCAATCTCGTGCGCACGCGAGAGCGCATCCAGTCGCAGCTACATGTACACAACAAATTTAGCTTTTCAATGTAAACCCAACGCATCGCTTGCCACAATGCAGTGAAACCCACCTCTGCATCTTTCTCAGCGCCGATCAAGCAAATCACAGTGAACTTTTTAAAGAAGTCGTCCGAGAGTTCGCTCAATGGAGAGGTCTCGCACTGTACTTGCACGAGCGGGTTCAGCTCCTTGACCTTCTCGAGACTCGCCTCCGCACGCTGAATTGTCACAGCCATATAATCAACAATTAGCACCGTCATTTACATGTACGCATGCAAACACAGATAGCAGCCGACTCACGTTCTTGCCGACGTCGCTCTCAAAGAAGAAAAACTGCGTGTCGACCACGCCCTGAGTCACCGCGCGCGGGTCGTGCACCGTTACGTTCATGCCCGAGAGCACGAGGTTCTTCACGAGCTCCGAGCCGAGCGCCGAGAGCCCCGAGATGAACACCTGCGAGTTCTGCAAGCGCTTCTGCGCCTCTACTCCCCAGAGGCGCATCTGCCGGTCGTACACGGCCGCCTCCGCTGCGCTGAACGTCGCCTGCTCTTCTTGGTCCACGCCCATGCTGCCCATTCTTGTTGATAATTGCTTTCTTCGATTGGATTTTGGACGGACAGATCACCAAAAATTGAGCTCAAATCAATGTGGGCCACGTCAGTTTAGCACTCATGGCGTGGTGCACTCTAATTTGGGATTGACAAATGTAGCCATATCAAAGGAAGGCTGGAAGGATTCAATGCATTCGCTTTTATTATTGGACACACGTACACAATGGAGGAGTTTTGTATGCGCTTTACAAAAAGATTGTTCCAAGAGAGATAGATCATGCGGCTGCTGCTGCGTTTTTCTGCGCCTGAGTGAGTTTGCTCACAGACGTGATGAATGGACACACCTCGGTGAGCGAGTGCAACGTCGCTTCCTCCACGTACGCGCCTTCCATGTCCGCACCAACTGGCTCGAGTACGTCGTAGTTCAGTTCGAGAGGAAGCGCACTGCTATCGCCTTCACTGCCTTCTTCACGTGAACTCAAGTTGGTGATGGCGGGGTCCTGGGACTCATACACAGGCTCATAGACGCTTAGCAAGCGATTGACGTTGTCAAATCCACGACCAAACATTCCCTCGCCGTTGTCGTAGACTCTGGTGGATCGGAGAAACAGGTGCATGAACACGCCAAGACCGGTGGCAAAGTTCGCCCAATAGGTACCTCTCTCAACGCTGTCATCCTGGAGCGTCCGCGTATCGACCTTCGTGTTGTCCAGACAGCACTTTGCAAGCTCGTCGAGGGTGCTTGGCCACGCATAGAGCGTCACAGAGCTGAAGATGTATGAGTTGCCGTAGACGTGCGCGCAGTGGCCCGTCACCTGTTCCGTCTCGGGGTCGTAGTGGTTCGAGCCGACGTGCACAAAGTGGCTCAATGTAATCCCATTCCCTCGAGCAGACGCGTTCTGGAGATTGAGCGCATCTTGAATCGAATCAATGGGGTCATCGGGGTTAACTTGAGTCATCAGCAAGTTTGCGAGCGGAATCTGGCACTCGGCTGAGTCATCGAACTCGAGCGCAATCGTCGCGCGCGGAAGCCCCTGCTTGTGGTATAGCTCTGCGATACACGTCTGCGTGAGCAGCGCTCCCAGCCGAACCCGCTTCAGCGCTTCTTCGTCCGAGTTGTCGACACCCGGTGGTGCATCAAAACCGCGCGTCGCATTCGGCTCTTGCTGATAGTGGAAGCGCGCAAAGTGCTTTGTCTGAGGACGCGCGTAGCGGACCGTGAGCACGTGCGCGAGCGCGCCGCGGATGTGCAACTGGATGTTGTGCTTGCCGGGTCGTGGGAGCATCACAAACGCCTTGAAGTGGCCCGTTTCCGGTACAACCGGCCACGAGCGCATACTTGCGCCTGGTGCTCCTGCCGCCAGCCCTGCCTCGATGAACTGGGTAGGCGGACCATCGGCAGCCAGCAGCGCGACGTAGCCCTCCACGAGTACGAGCGGGTACAGCAGTCGCTCGTTGTCTCGGAGGTTTGCGATCTCCACACGCACGGCGGCTTCTGTTGCTGTTGCTTCTGTTGTCGTCTCCATCGCGGCGCACTTTTCGAAATGAGAAGGCAAGACGGCAATGCACAACACAACTCAGCTGAGAACGCATGGGTTGAACGGGAATCAGATCAGAATCTCAGACTACCTGGTTGGTCGAAATGAGCCAAAACCTAATATCGTAAGATTTCATTGGCTAAAAATACGAGCGATGCAAGTTGCACCCACAATGACCATCATTGAACAATAATGATGGCGACTCGTTCCAATTAGAACAACAAGCACATGCGCTGATTTGTGAGGTGAGTTTCATGCAGCTGCTGCGCTTTTTCTCGGCTCGAGGCTGCTGCTCCGCCGCCTGTTGCGTGAGATGATCCACGCGCACTTGACCACGAGCGCGTCGATCGAGAGCTCGTCCAGGTACACGTTGTCTTCGTCCTCTCCTCCCGCGCCAACAGCTACAAGCGCAGTCTGGTCCAAGAGCGAGAAGCGTCCGTCGCCGATTGGGTGCGAGAATGTGGACACGTGCACGAGCGCAGTCGGCTCCAGCACAGCGAGCAGCCGGTTGAGCTGGTGAAACCCGGGCCGCATGACGCCTTCGCGCTGATCCGTGAGTCCGAAACTGCTCCCCAACAGCTGCAGCAGGCGACTGAGCGCGGATGCGTACTTGGTCCAGTAGCTGCCGCGACCGGCGCAGTCGCGAAGAAACACTGCTGGCAAGAAGCGCGTGTTGTTCAGACAGCACGCGGTCAGCTCGCTCAGCGCGCGCGGCCACGTGTGCAGTCCACAGGATCCAAAGATCACCAGGTTGCCGTCCGCCAGCTCCTTGTGACCAAAGATCTCACGCGTGCGGCTGTCAAAGTGCGCGCCGCCGAGGATCACAACGTGCTTGATGCTCAGCTGGCCGGTATTGTCGCTGTATCTATTTCTGCTACTGGTATTATCATCACTGGCCTGCCGAGTCGTCTCTGTGCGTGCCACGTCCTGACGCAGCCGCAGCAGGAGCTCGTCGTCCTCCATGACTCGGGCATGTGCAGTCGAATACTGCGAGCGCAGCAGATGTACGATTGGCAGTCCATCATCTCCAAGCTCGAGCGCGAACGTTCTTCGATGACAGCCAGCTTGGCTCAGCAGCTCCGCGAGCGCGGTCTGGAGCATCAGCGCGTTGAGCTTGATCCGGTCGATCGCGGCGCTGTCCGAGTTGTCGACGTCCACAGGCGCGTCAAAGCCCTGGTTGCTGTCCAGGGGCTTCTGGTAGTGAAAGCGGATGACGTACTTTGTCGGGATCGGCGCGAAGCGGACGTTGAGCACGAGCGTGACAGACGCAATCTGCAGCTGGATCGCGAACGTTCCGGGCTTCGGGAGTAGTACAAACGCCTTGAAGTGACCTGTTTCCGGGACCACGGGCCAGCAGAGCCCTCCACTGGGACTGGGACTGCTGCTGTTGTTATTGTCTCGTTCTCTCATCGATGCCTGGATATAGGGACAGCCACCACCAGTGATACTGTTTCTATTACTGCTGCTGCTCCCCTGCTTGATAGGCATGTTCTCGACCCAGCCTTCGACCATCACGAGCGGGTGCGTCACCACCTCGTTCTCTCGCAGGTTCGTGACGGTGACGCGCATGGGCTCCGCGGCGTCGGCGTCCTGCGTTGTCGCAATGGACGTGAGTGACTCGAACGTCTGCGCGTACTCGTCGTGGGCGTCATCCCCCCTGTATCCGCCGCCGTGGCGCTCAACGACTTGGATTGTGCTGCATGTGCTGCCCATGTATATATGGATCGTGATCTTATCGTTTGGCTTCGACAATGCTGACTGGCGCTAGAGGGGGCAAATTGCTTGTGGCCAGCGCACAGTCGCGCAACGTTCGATGTGGTGGGGTCGCGCACCACGTCGCAGCTGACAGAGAGAAGAGGCGGGTCAGCTGAACAATTAATTACAGCTCACATGAACTCGGGACATATGACCACCACCGCTCCTCTAGAACGGTACGAGTTGAAATGCTTGAGACCAAGGGTCAGATGCAGGTGATAAGTTGGGGGTCTGAACTCTATGCAGTGACGTCCAGTTGGCGCTGAGCTGCTTCTTCTTGAACAAGCACCATGATCTCATCAAGCCCACCCAAGCAGGTGTCAATTGTCAATTTTCAAAAAGCGCGGTATCAGATGATTGAAAAGATCCGGCTGAAGGTATCAGACTCAAATTATGATTCCATCAAGTGGTCCACGCGATCTGAACTCATTTCTGCGATTTTGTTGACGTGCCCATTTCTATCAAGCAGTCACTGTACACGTCAATTCGTCAAGAACAGAACAAGAGGCTGAGAAAAGAAGAATCAACGAACGATGTGGACAAGCAGCGCGTTATGGGCGTTTGCAGCCGTTGTGGGTGTCGTCGCAGTCGCGCTCTTCAAGCTCTTTGGACCCGGTATCGATCCGCACAACCCGCGCGTGCTGCATCCGCTCACCGCGTTCGAGCAGCAGTTCCTTAAGGAGCACATCGCGCGCGGGGCGGAGGAGACTGGGTTTCTGCAGCGCCCGCGGCCGCGCAACCAGGTCGCGCGCATCTTCTACCGCTTCTGGCTGCCCAAGCATCTGGACACGCACGCGACTGCGAAGGGTGTGGTGGTCGTGCTGCACGGCATGAACTCGCATAGCGCGCGCAACAACACGTTCATGGTCGAGCTGCTGCGGAGCGGCTTCGTGGTCGCTGGGATCGACCACGAGGGCATGGGGAGAAGCGACGGTCGCCATGGGTACTTCTCCAGCGTGAACCACCTCGCAGAGGATGCGATCGAGTTTATCCGAGTGGTGAAAGAGAAGTACAAGGGCCAAAAGGTGTTTCTGCACGGCGGGTGAGTGCTTAGACAAGTTTGTTTGCCAGTATCAAGCATCATATTGCGTACTAACTTTTTCTATGCACCGCGTATAGCTCTCTGGGCGGACTACTGGTCCTCCATATACTCACAAAGGTCGACAAGGACTTTGTCGACGGCGCGGTGATCCTGTGCCCCGCAGTGCAGATCCACGAAACCTCGCGTCCATCCATGGCGGTGGAGAAAATGGGCAAGTTCCTGCGCTCCGTGGCGCCAAAGATCCCGTTCGCGCGCGGCAACCGCGGCAAGAACAGCTCTTCGGAGGTCGCGGCGCTCGTAGATGCGATGAAGCGCTCCGACCCGCTGTTCTACAACGGCCGCTTGCGCATTGGCACGGGGCTCGCGATCCTGGACGCGCTCGAGCAGATCCAAGACAAGTTCCACCTGATTGAGACATCGTATTTGCTGCAGCATGGGCTGGCGGACCAGGTTTGCCACATCTCTGGCTCCGAGGAGCTCCACAAGAAGACGAGCAGCAAGGACAAGCAGTTCAAGGTGTACCCTGACGGCTCGCACGACCTAAGCAACGAGCCACCGCACATCCGTAATGCTGTCGTGAACGACTTCGTCGCATGGCTCGAAGAGCAATCCGCAAAGAAGTGATAAACAGGAATGGGCGTTGAGTATGAGCTGAGTGTGGATGTATCTCCACTTTCAAGAGTGGGCAGACTGCCTATTTGTGGGTGAGAGAATATAAAGTTTTTCATAAAGTAATTAAGTCAGGATCGCCTGTTGTGTGTCTTCTTCTTCTCAGACTGCGGTGGTCACTTGGCCGGCTGCTTTCGCACAGCATTTCTTGAGGATCGCGCGTCCGTAGGGGATGAACGAGGCGCCGTACCAGAGCATCGCGCAGTACTGCACGATGACGAGCAGCATGACGAGCGGACCGGCCTTTGGGAACCCGAACGCGATGATGAGCGTGCAGATCATCGCGCCGATCCAGATGGAGCAGGCGACGCGGCGAATCGGCATACACATGACCTTGAGCTGCCGCTTGGGCCCCACGAGGAAGAGCGAGCTGCCGATGCTACAGAGGTTGCCGACTGTGTAGAAGAAGCCAAACTGCTTGACGTGCTTGGGTCCGCCCCACATCATCAGCGTGGACATGAAGCCACAGAGTGCGCCGAACGCGTAGCAGCCAATCGCGCCGTAGAGCCGCTGGCGCTTCGTTAGCTTGCACTCGTCCGCGATCTCGTCCAGCAGCCCTTCTTCTTCCTGGTTCTTGGGCGTCGACTGGCCCTCGAGGTCGCTGCTGCTGCTCCCGCTCTCGGACGCGGTCTTGCCCGTGCTACTCACGGAGCCGCTCGAGAGCACTTTCGGGATCTTGATGTTGAGCGACTCGGCGGTCGAGCGCGCCTTGCTCTGCAACACGATCGATCCTTTCTGCGTCACGTCCTTGAGCGACGCCGCCTTCTCCATCGCGAGCGCCGCGGTCTGCGCCGACTTGGTCTTGAGCTGTCCGAGCATCTTGTTATCTTGGTGTCAATGTGGTTCAATATTGGTCCAGCAATAACAACGTGAAGAAAGGAGAAAGTTCAGAGCTATGGAAATCTATTTCCAGCCAATCAGCGCTGCAATTCAGCGATTCTGATTGGATAAAAATCGTATTCTCCCTCAAAGCATACAAAAGCCAAGTCAAACAGAGAGCCATGTGTGTTGCGTCAGTATGAGTTGATATGGGTCGTGAATGGGTTCTATGGGTTGACATTTAGCACCCAAAACAGCAATCGGATCAATCTTATTGCGGGGCCAAGCAAGAAGAGGAGCAGCAGGGCAGAGCAAGTGCAAGTGCGAGCAAGTGAGCATGTCGGATTCCGAGGAATACGAGTACGAGTATGACAGCGACGAGGCGTACAACAGCGACGAGCAACTCGAGGGTTCGGACGCCGAGGCCGACGACGGCAAGAACGCCGCTCGTGAGACGCTCATCGAGCTCGAGAACACGTTCTACGAAGCCGAAGATTTCCGTCAGCGCGGCGACTTTGCGAACGCGCTGCAACTCTTCCAGAAGGTTGTGGAGCTGGAGAAGCCGATGCTGGAACAGAGCCCTGAGAGCATGAAGTGGAGCTTTCAGGCGTATGAGCACATCGTCAAGATATGCGTGAACAGCAGCAAGTGGGACGAGATGCTGGTCAACTACCAGCAGATGCTCGCGTTCCTGCCGTTTGTCACGCGTAACGAAAGCACGGACTCGATCTCGTCGATCTTGGACGTTGTGTCGTCGCACACGGGAGCGGGGAAGCAGAAGAGCGCCAAGTACTCGTCCAAGGTACGGATTGTACGAGTACACTAGGAGATAGAGCCTTTGTGTATCTTTCCTTTGGGTTGCTAACCGTGTTGCGCCTGTAGATGTACGAGATCACGCTCGAGCGACTGAAAGACGCCAACAACGAGCGTCTCTGGTTCAACATGAACGTCAAGCTCGGAAAACTGTATCTAGATATCGGCGACTATGCCCAACTACGCAGGCTGCTCGACCAGCTGTATGTGTACTGTCAGACCCCAGAGGGTGGCAACGACCAGAGTAAAGCAACTGCTCTGCTGGACGTGTACTCGCTTGACATTCAGGTAACAACTTGCTATGGTGGCGATTAATGTGTAACATCCAACATCCGCTCACTTCTGCGCTTCGCTATCGCAGTTGTGTGGTGCGACGAAGAATAGCAAGAAGCTCCGAGAGATTTACCCAAAGACACTGGGCCTGGACGCGGCAGTTGCCGATCCTCGAGTCATGGGGTACGTATACACGTTTGGGAGTTTGCTTGTAAATTATGAGGTGGTTTTCATCAAGTGTGGTTGTTTTTTAAATGGATTGTGTCGTATCTTGCAGCGTCGTTCGCGAAGAAGGCGGGAAGATGTACCTGGAAGAGAAGCAGTGGATGCTCGCGTACAACGAGTTTTTCGAGAGTTTCCGCAACTACCAGGAAGCAGGCAATGCGCGCGCGACGCAGTCACTCAAGTACGTCGTGCTCTCAAACATGCTCGCGAGCTCGGACATCAACCCTTTCGACTCGCGCGAAGCCAAAGTGTACCAGGACGTGGAAGAGATTGGTGCGATGCTGCTGCTGCGCGGGGCGTACGAGGCGAACGACATTGTGCAGTTTGAGAAAGTGCTCAAGAACCCAAAGTACAAATTGCTGAGCGATTCGATCATGAACAAGTACCTGAACCCGCTGCTGCGCAACATTCGGTGTCAGGTCATGAAGAAGATTGTGCGGCCGTACCAGATCATCCAGATTGCGAGTTTAGCCAAGGCGATGAACATCTCACATCGCGAAGTGGAGGAGATCGCCGTGGGATTGATCCAAAACGACGAGCTCGACGCCCGGATCGACCAGAAGAAAGGGCTCTTGGCACTGCAGACGCTGCAAAAGTACGTTGATGATGTGTTTTTGACGACGCGGTTGTTTTCTAACCTGGTAGATCTCGACGTAATCCTTCTTATTTTCCCATTGTTGCAGGAACCGTGACTCGAACAAACTCTTTGATGCGCTCAACAACTGGACGATCGCACTGGATCGTGCACACACTGTGATCGCGTCGCGTGTGACCGCCCAGCACTAGTCGACCTAATCTACTCGTCGGATGAATGGTAGAATTATCCCGCCATCTGCCAAACCTGAGCGAAGAGAAAGTTGAATCGTAGAACGGTTCTATCTATTAAACTTGTGTGTATGTTTCTTTCCAAGCTGGTGGCGTTACTGGTGTATAACAATGTTGATTGCTCTTATAGATGGATGGATGGATCCAGCAGCGCTTCGTGAGAGGTCGAGTGTCCCGCTTCTGTGTTGCCTTCACTGGTTCAAGGCTGTCGCGTGGATGCGGATCACAGGGTTCGCGATCACATTGCGGCTCTGGATAAGCTTGAGGTCGCAGTTCTTCCCGCCGAGTTTCAACGTGATGCGAAGAACGTCCTGGATCGTCGAGATCACGCTTTCCAGCACGCGCTTAAAGTCGTTCGGGAAGCGATGCAGCCAGGCGAGCAGCAGCGCAGCGAACAGGTCGCCCGTGCCGGTGTAGTAGCTGTCGATCCACGGGAATCGGATCTCGTATTGTTCATACGTCTGCGATGCTTCGTTGTCGCCAACGACTCTGCTACCGATCACCAGCAGCTCGCGTGGCTTTCCAGACGTTGCCGCCGCTTCTTCAGCACCCACTTCTTCAAAACTAGAGATCACTACGACGCGCGGGCCGCGTGCATGCAGCTTCTTGCACGCCTCAAGCGCATCTGCAACTGTTTCGAGCTTCATCTCAGCGAGCAGCTCGCACTCGAACTGGTTTGGCGTGAGCACGTCAGCGATCGGCACAACCTGCGATCGGTACACATCCACTGCAAAGCGACATCGTTGCACATTGCGATTAGATCCATGCTGCTACTCATACAGGGCACCGTTAGCTTGACAGCACCACCTCAAACAAGAAAACGCACCCAACTCCATTGGGACATAGAGCTTTCCGAGGTCGCCGAGCACTGGGTCGCACACATACATGAACCGCTCCGGGTGAGTTTGCGCCGCGCGGAGGCGCTGGTAGACGCGCACAATCGCCCCCAGCAGCGTGATCGAGCCGACATAGCCCGTGAGCAGGTGCGTGTGCGCGTCCTTGAGCAGGTTGTTGTGTTCCATGCCGTCGAGCAGGTCGTGGAGGTCATCGCCCGTGAGCCGCAGGTGCTTGCCCGAGAAGTGCGCGTAGCCCGTGTGGTTGGAGAAGTGCACGCTGTTGATGATGTCGACGTCCATACCCAGCAGCTGCAGCGGGAACACGGCACTCTTGTTGCCTACGTAGCCCTGCACGACGTGCGACTGGATGCTCAGCACGCGGCCGCCCACGTCGTCCGGGATCAGCGCATCGATGTCTGCCAACGCCGCCATCTTCACCACCGGTTCGAATGCGCGACGATCTGTGTGTTTCTTCGTGGTGTTTGTTCTTCGTTGAGCTGGGCTTCAAGCCACACCATGTTCACGCTAAATGGCCTTAACAGAGGACTGTTAGCAATATCTGGCAGTGGCGTGTCACTATATCGAGGATTGAGCAAGCTGGCGACGTTTCGCGACTTGCACGGGACAGCTTGACCAGCTTAATCATGGCCATGAGTTCACTGACGATTTGTTTGGCTGGCTGCCTGTTAACCGCAAACACCCATCGCTGCTGTGTCGCAGCGACTATGCAAGTATCGTTGCTGGGACGTGACAGCTGGATTTATAAAGGACGACAACAGCGCCGACGCCCCCATGTCCAAAGGTGTTTAACGCAGGAAAGGCGGTTTACAATTGCTGATGTTTGCTGCTGCTGATGCCACGGGTAGCACGGCATCACATCTCGCTAAAATAGGCGCTAAAATAGGCAAATGGGTCGGAAGATGTGAGCTTCGTTGATGGACCCATCGGCTCTCACTGTGTGCTCCATACAACTGCACGTTCGTGGCTAATGAAAGCGTGGATTTGCCCAGTGTTGCACCACTTCCCTTGGAGAAGGTGATGAGGGGCAACAGACTGATGAAAGATCGTGAACAAGGAGCTGCTGCCGCCGCCGCCGCGCGTGTCAAAATATATGGATACGAAGATGCTATGAAACGTCGCGGAAGCTGCTGGCCGGAACGCGACGCCACCAAATTCAAATGCATTCAGCATGGTGGACGCAATCCCCTGTGTCTGCGCACGTAAGCGAGTGGCGAAGAGCGTGGTGGAATGGAAGGAAGGTGGGTCTCCATGCTCTTTGCGGCCCATGCGCATGTGCTTGCACTCTGTGTTGCGATGATTGATGGATTGGACCTTCTTGGCGTGCTACTGGAAAAAGTTACATCGAGCGTGAAATGCCGATTTGGTTTTGGGATTTGAGAGGCGTACTCGGAAAATGCTCAGGAAGATTTCAGCTCTGAGCGTCAAATACCTTCATATAATTGATACATGTGAATTTGTCATTTGGTATATAGAAAGCAAGCACAGTGAGCATTTATTTTGAGTGCTGTATGGTTTAGTTGCGATATCCGTTGCAAGAGGCTGCTTACGGACGTAACCGTCCAGTTTCCGCCTCACCAGCTGGTCGCACTTACAAGGGGCGCACACTGTACTGCTGTTTCAGATCGTGAGCCAAATGAGCTGTGTGTGGGGCGCGAATACTGTCTGTCTCTCTTTCCTTTCTTTCACCAGAAACGAGCCAGAGCAGCGCGTAACGGTCCGGAAACTCCATACAAAATCATCTATTGGAGATCATGGAGTGGCGGACGACCGCGGATTGGCTCACAACAGAAGCAACAAGTAACAAGCAGAGCCGAGCCAAGTAGGAAAAGGAAAGAAGAATAGAGAGAGTCAGAACGCACCATACAATCTCCCAAGTCACGTGCCAGTCTCTTGTGTCACCTGCCCATCTGGCAGGCACGTCCCTACCGTCCCAGCGTCCGCCTCGCCGAAATTACGAAATACACCCACACAGCGGTCAGTCGGTCAGTCAGGCTCTTCAGACAGACAAGTCAGCATTCACTCACTCACTCCCTCACTTTCCTATAGAAAAGCAAACGCGCACACAGATGAAGCCCCGCAGCATGCGCGCCGCCACCGCGCTCTTATGGGCGGCCCTCATGGTCGCGCTGCTGGCGCTCGCTGGTGTCCACGCAGGTAAGAAGAGAGCTCTCTCTCACTGCGCGTGGATGCGTCCATGGATCTTTTACTAACGGTTGTCTCTCTTGTGTGTGTGTTTAATTAATGCAGACGACGCGACCGCGTCGAGCAGCACGTCCAAGATCACGCCGTCGCCAGCACTAGCGGAAGCCATCGCGAATGGAGACGTGGAGGATCCGCCTGCGTTCACTGCAACGCCCGTGGAAGTCGACACGTCGCTCTTTGGCTCGCAAAGCGGTGGCACACCCCCAGCAGCAGCAGCAGCAGCATCGCCAACCACTTCAGATTTAACGTTCACGCCGACGCCAACAGGCACTAGTGGAGGCGGAGAGACCGCGGTGGACACGTTCCAGAGCTCCAACGCGATCTCAAACGGCAACAACGGCAAGCTGAAGTCGTCGAACATTTTCTTGATCGGTGGAGCGTGTATGGGATGTGTCGGAGTGATCGTGGTTGCCGTCATGTTCAAGCGGAAAGCCAACAATACACAGGATGACGACCAGGAGCAGACCCACGACCAGCAGGAGCAGCAGCGACGGACCACGACGTGTATGTTTGAGAACGCAGACTTCACACCCGGCAAGCCTTCAATGGACGCGATTCTGCAGGATGATCGCTTGACCACGGGCAGTTCGGCCGCGATGCTGCCAGTGTTTTCTGCAGCTGACCGCATGGATATGAGCCATGGAGTTGTGCGCCTCTCGTCGCCATTTGGGGCCAAGGGTGTCCGTATCAGCTCTCCTGCTGGTCGAGGCGTCAGTACAACAGGTGGCATGGAGTTCAACGCTGAGCGAGGGGGCTCTGAGCTCGAGTTCCTCGCTCGCAGTACCGCTGGGTCGTCTTCTTCTGTATCCACCGACCATGTCGTGCAAGTCAAGACGACAGCGGAGGCAGAGCTCTAAGACTCGACGGAAAGTCATCCCGCGAGCTAGCGAGCCCATCATCAGTCAGTGTGTCCGCCGCTCAACCATTTTATCTGACGAGTGAGCGAGGGAGCTTAGAGTATCAGCAGGGCCAGTCAGCGGACGTAAATTGAAGCCTCTTTGTGTCCGTCCAGCTTGGTCTCAAATGCGTTTCTGTCGAGCGTCTCCATCCCCCAGCCTCCAGTCCACCCACGATCACCGCTAGCACCATCACTACGCTGTACCGCCGCCATCCCCGCTCGTCTCACAATGTTGTCTCTCGTCGTCGCTGCTTTGTTTTTCTAGCGTTCGAAGCCTCCCATTGTTTTTTATATTTCGGAAGAATTCTCCGCATAGCGAACTACCGCATGCGTGATTTTTGAAAAGAGCTCGCTCTCCAACGCATAAAATTTGCATTCTGCTTCCTCTGTTGTCGCATTTCTCTCTCCAGAATCGCAACACTTCTGCTTGGGACTAGCATGGAGAAGCCTGGTTATTACGCTTCAACTTTTAGCGCTACATTGTAAGCACAAATGCTGAGCAGTTCACGGTCGGAGCGCGGTGGTACAACCCTGGGAGTTCTAAAGGGCTCACTAGGATTTTGATCTTTTGCTGAAAGCGCAGTGTTGGGACTCGCACTCGAGTCCACTTTTGCTGCCGTCGGGAAGCAACAGCTCCTCGTCAACGCCGACCGCTTGCTATGAACTGAGATGAAATGGCTCAACCTACCTGGCATGGTAGCCCAAACTCTTTCTTTTGCTCCTGTCCAATCGACAAAAACGACACTAGCAGGAGCTGAGCAAATCGCTGTTGCACTTGCACTTGTAGCACTTAACTGACTTGAATGATCTTTGTAAAGTGGCCAACAAAGTAAGCAACTTTCGGAACTGTAGTGTCTCCAGATTTTCCCATTTATTTACTTGGGAATTGCAGACGTTCCTAACATCAATTCCTAAACTGATAAATATCGATTACACCGGTATCCTACCGGTATATCACAGGAGTGCAGACATAATCGGTACCGGTTTATATAAGCTTGGTTTCCCTAAAACCGTCTTTGTTAGCAAACACCTCCGAGATTACCATATACAGTGCTGGCCATAAGTATAACAAATCGCTACTTTGGTGAATTTCTCAGCCA
>JALBZZ010000413.1:0-27501 GCA_038051095.1 Globisporangium irregulare
GCACGCTTCCTCACTCTGTGCATTGTGCTGCGTGACACGGGAACGCCCGGTCACAGTGCGTGTCTTCACCAACCGCGACACCATAAAGAGCACAAATTTGTTTTGTTCAATAAATGATCCTAAATGAAAGAGTTTTTGGAGGTGAACCATTTCGTGTCCTTTGTATGCACAACGGTGGTGTAGACGCCGAAATTTGCGACGGTTTGTGTTGAGACGTTTAACTTGATTTCGCTATACGTATGGACTGTGGGGTGATTCATTGTTGCTGCTGCTATTTTTCGCTGCTACTATGGCTACAGCTGTCATCGCTCGCACAAACGTCATCGCTGCTCTCACCACTCTCTTCTACAGCACTCTCATCGTCGAACTCTTCCTTCGCTAGCCTTTCTACGATCACGGCAGTTGCGTCGATCATCGCGTTGATGTGAGTTCGTCCGTCAGCTCGATGCTGGCCTTCGTCAGTTCGGAGATGCTCAAGCTGAGCGTCCAGGCTTACCACTACATCGTCCAAAGTCGTCTGCGTGGTGTGGTTACGACTGGTATTCCCTTTCACTCGAGCCCACAGCAGCTCGATCGGTTGCAAGTCGCTGTGGTATGGAGGAGTGAAGAGAATGCAGTGTCCTTGCTCGGCGGCAGTGCGTACGACTTCGGGCTCGATGTTTGCACGGATGTGGGCGCGGACCCACGCTTTCAATTCAAGCACCGCCATGTCGGGTGAAAGTGGCGCGCTGACGCACTCCAAATACTCTATGCACTCCGCCCTTTTCATCCGAGCCGGAGACGGTGTGTCGAACGGAAGAGTGCGATGGTAAGCTGCATTGTCCATGACGACGAGAGACAATACTGACAGATTTGACAGCAGCTTCTCTTTTCGCCGCTTCAAGAAATTTATCCCGTTGAAAACCTTGCGGTAGTCGCCGTTTTGCTCGCGCTTGCGGGATGGGCAAAAACGCCAGTAGGTCTCTGCGACGGGCCCTGCCTTGGTGTGCTCGAGATTCTGCTCCTCGTTGGCGATGAAGCGCGGGTTATGTCCTTGGATGGCCATCATGAAGTAGTAGCGCCGCCCGCCGCCAGCAATCTTCCCGACTTGCGCGTCCTGCTCGTCATTTGAGTCCCAGAGAGGATCGTCAAAACGATGGTAGTGTTGACGGATGTATGATTTATCAAGATAGACTTCAAGGAGTCGCTCGTGCGCAGGAAGGGCTCTGTTGCCAAGCAACTCACGCAGATAGCAGCACCGCTTCAGTCGAACGGACTCCTTGAGCGCGATATTGTTCGAGCGCTTGCCGCGCCGATATCCGAGCATGGCGAGATATCTCAGGACGTACCGGCACGCGCCGTCGAATGCCTTGCACTCAAAGCTCCCGTTCTCCTCTGTCGCCTCCACGAACCACTTATTTGCCACCAAAAACTCAATGACTTGGTGGGCCGTGACGCTCTCGCGGCGAGCTCGCTTGGAGCGCACGAAGTCGCCCGTGGCGACGCAGACCTTCGTAGTGTTTGGAACGCGTGCTGTTTTGCTGTTGATGTTGACCTTTCCCCTGGCAGCTGTGTAGAACGATAGAGATGACGCTGCTTCCGTTCTCTTTGTATCGAAGTACGAATGGACGATCTTGCTGTCCGCGGTGGGACCCACCCCAAGCAGACGACAGACACGTTCGCGGACACGTGGCGGTGCGATCATGCGCAAGGATTTCACCCCTTTTTTTGCGTTTGCTCCACACAGTCGAGCTGCATGATCACAGCTACCAGGAGAACACGACGAGAGACGTCGTCGGACAGCTGCTGCCCGACGTTGGCTGCACGTATGTCTTTGCCTTGCGCAGCTCGGTGAGGTCGTTCGGGAGGCGTCTTTGCGGCTTGCCGTGGCGCTTGGAGGTTTTATGCTCGCACTCCACACGCGCTCACTCCCTTTGGCACGTCGTTGTCGCCGCCGCTGGCGAGCCACTCGTCATCGTCTTCCTCCTCCATGCCGGCTTCTATGAATATGTTGATTGGTTACGCGTGGTTACGATTGGGGTACAAATAGGGTATCATAGGCTAAACAGAGCGCCGCATACATACTACGTAATGTTTCGAAATAAAATAGATACCAATGAATAGCCAAGGCAAAAAGCAATCAACTGTCACTGTTCGTTTTTAAATCAGCATGATATTGACTTCAAAAAAGGTATTTGTGCCCTTTATGTTGTCGAGGAGTGTAAATACATTTCGATGTGCTGGTCTTAGCAGTTGTAATACAGATGTAGTTGTTTAAACCCGGTGACGTGTCGACATTGGACTGCTGAGTTATGATGTCCAGAAACCCAGTGTGGCTCTCTGATCGCAGCAAATGAACAAATTATCGTGATGACCGATGCATAACAGGAAGGCGGCCACGAGCTGAGGCGCTACCAGTCTAATGAAATCACACACAAAGCAACCTCTGATAAACTACTCATACTGTGCGCTGTAAATACTTTTAATCTGGCAGGTTGAATACTCACCAAAGCTGGTAGTTCACAAAGATCAAAATTAATCCTTCCAAAAGACTTCATGCGACCATGTCCTTCGCGACGCACGTGGCGGAGTGTCTGGTGGTCGGGCGGCAGCATGGTTGCTGCTCTCAATCATCGAGACGTCTGGTACAGGAGCTGGTGTCGCAGCAGTCGATGCGATCAGGTCGGCGAGGAACTGTATGTGGGGGGATGAGCTTGGGCGAGTCGGCAACGTGTCGATGTCCGTGACAGTCACGGCGCTGTCAGTGTTGAGGCGGCGGTGCTTGCCCTCTTGGTACTCGTAGTTGGGAGGTCGGCGGACGGCGGGTCTTGGGGTTCCATGGGCTCGTCGCGGGGATTGGTCTCATGGAGGTTGGGAAGAACGGGTGCAAATACTTGCGCCGACGTGCGGGCGGTAACCGTCGCTACGCCGGTGCGGGTTTCGCTTGGTGTTACTGGTTCTGGCTCTTCTATTGGCTCAGGGTTCGTGACGGCCACTGTCTGGCATTGAGTGGTGTGCTTGGTGGCGGCGATGCGTGCGGGGAACGACGCTCCACACGCACACGGCGCGAAGAAGCGGTCCTCAAAGGTGACACGGCGGCGGCTCGATTGGCGGTGACCACGAAGCGCCTGCATGTCCTGTGCCACGAAGGTGCAACTTTTGTAGGCGAAGCTGGTTGCGTTGTGGGTAAAGAGTGACAGGGCACGTGTGCTGGATGTGTCGTCTTCTGGAGGCGCGATGTCGCCAGCTGGGTCATCAGTTCGTTGGCCCGCGTGCGGCCGCATCCCGATCGGCGTGTCCTCATCATCGTCGGTGGTAGCACCGCTGCCACTGTCGCTACTATCCGTTACATTAGGGCGTGATAACCACGAGAATAGAGTCATTGGAGGAGGAGGAGGAGGAGGAGGGGGGACGAGCATGCAGGGAGGATTCAGAAATTGGTTGAAGCTGCAGTCAGTGAGTCGATTCCACGGTATTCTCTAGTAAAAGGCGAAAGATTTATTCGAGATGAGGCTAACTCTACGAAATATGAAAGTTTTTCTTTTGTGTCGGCGGCTGGTCGCTACTCCCGCTTTGTCTTGGTTTAATTGATGATGGAACTAGATTTTGTGACTCGCCTTGATGTTGTGCAGGGAGAGGTCTTTGTCGAAGTTTATTGCGTCCCGCTTGCAAGTTTTCCTTGGCTGTCGATTCGACTGATCCGTACGTGAATACTGAGAGTTTTTCGGTCTAACCTTATGCCTAGCGGTGCCTCTTGGCGTCGCTATATATGAGCATCTTCATGTCCTTAAAGTATCGTAGTGTCGAGCTGTCGTAGTCGTCTTTTGGTTGCTTCTCGAACGTGGCTGCAAGGTCCGTGATGACGGCAGTTTTGGTGGTGTCGAGCACCTGGATGTCTGGTAGAAGCACTGGTCCTGAGGAGCCCAGAACTGTTGGTTGATTCAGTCGTTGTGATGGAGATCTAGCGCTCACAAGTTCTCAGTTTGGGCCAAATGTCCACGATTCGTCAGCTTGTATCGTTAAATCGCACTCAATGGCAGGCTGCGAGACACAAGCGCGGAGAGTGAACTGTGTTGATCCAGGAGGAGTTTTATTGAGCGTCCCCAAGCTGGTTCACCTCCAGAAGCTCTTTGATCTCGGCGTGGAAACCAATTCGCAACTTAGTCGACTGCCATCTTCCGATTGCTGCGGGCGCCGCGTAGAACTCAAAGCCAAGGCTTTATCAAAGGAATTCGCTCTCTCGGTCTTGTGCGATCACAGGTTTACAGTAGCCAAGTGGAAAAGAGCTTCGAGGCACATGAACAGACTGACAGTGGCTGCAGTTTCGTCTTTCAAAACACGAAAGTGTAGCCATTTGCCTGTCTGCCCCAGTTGACGAAAGCTGTCGACTGGCTCTCCGTGGAGGTCAACCGACGTCAGTCATTTGGCTCCATCCAGTGGCCGAAATTTGAACTCCTTGCACCGTTTCAAGATGTCACGAGTGACTTGACCATCAAGGCTCACTCAGTTCAGGGCCAGCGAGTGCCTTGACGTTCTTCAGCACACAGAGCTGGCATCTCTCAAGGACAAGATGGTCAAATACATACATATTCACATGGACATGGAGCGAGCACCAGCTGGCCCAACTCAAAACCGACGAGAGCTATAACCGTACAGTCCCGCCACGTGTCGCGACCTTTCCAACCCATCTCCAGATTCCCCCGTGCGTTCCTCTGGAAGAGTGCAAAGTGAGCCACTTTTGAAAAGCATCAGGGAAATTCAAAAATCGAGCAAACGGGTTTGCAGAATGTTCGGCCTGACAAACCCGTTTCTTTTCAAACGATTTAAGCTTGATTAAAGTATGCTGTGGGTCAGCTGGCCCACCACGGGTGAAGTTTGAAAATGGACCTGTTTGTGCTGCCGGCCCATCCGAAATGGCACGGTTCTGTCCAAATGCTCTATCCATGTATAGATTAGTAGAAAACGAAAACGAATTGTGCAAATGATGATGTAAATGTAACTTCCATGTCTACAACAGCATTTTTAAGAGTCTTATTTTATAAATATTTAGTTTTAGACGTTTTAGTTATCGAATTTTTTACATCCATTTGCACACATTTGCAAACCCGCTGGCGGTATCTCTCTCTCTGTTCTGTTGTTGTGGCTGCTGTCACACAGCTCCCCCTTTCCGTCCCTTTCGTGCGTGAAATTCAAGTGCGCGCACGCTTTTATTTTCCCGCCCGCATTCCGCATTCGCCCTTCGCTCACGCCACGTCAAGCAGCAGCAGCAAGAGCAAGAGCCCCCCCCCCCTTCTTCTAGGCAGAGACTCGCTAGATAGGAGAGAGAAAACACCATGTCGGACCTCATCGCGAACGTCGTGGGCACCATGGCGGTCGAGGTTGTCGCGGCGGCGTCCTTTGCGGCAGCGTCGGTCGCGGTCGCCGCAGTGTACACGGGCCGCCAGGTGGTCAACGCCCGCAAGCGCAAGCACGCGGCGGCTGAGGCTGCTACTAGAGAAGTGGAAGAAGGCCTCGAAGAGACAAGTGTGAACACCACCAACTCGCCACCGCTCAAGAGACGGCGCCACGAGCCAGAGCGCTCCCCTGCGCACGGCGAGAAAATGCACCATCTGCACCACGGCTCGAACGGCGCGACGTTCACGACCGAGGTCGTGGTCGACGAGCTCAAGCGCAAGGCGGTGGGCAAATGGCGCAAGAAGATTGTGTACACGTTCTTGGACGACCGAGGCAAGGAAGTGGTCAACTACTCGTACGAAGACATTGACAAAGCGGCGCGCCGCATTGCTGCGACGTTGCAGACCGAAGGCAAGGTGCAGAAGGGCGACCGCGTCATGCTCTGCTACCCTCCTGGGCTCGACTTCGCGATGAGCTTCTGGGGGTGCTTATATGCTGGAGCCATCGGCATCCCAGTGTACCCACCGTACCCTGGAACGCTTGCCAAGGACCTGCCAAAGTTTAACCGTATGGTGGAGGATTCTGGCGCGAAGGTGATCCTGACCAACAAAACGTACCACTTGGCGAGCAAGATGGCTACAGTGAAGGGCTTCTTCAGCGTCGACAAGAGCGCGACGACGTGGCCAGCGGACGTGAAGTGGTTCACCACCGACACCATCTCGGACTCGGTTGGCAGCCTTTACAACGACTCCACGTTGAACCTGACGATCGATGACTTGGCGTTCTTCCAGTACAGTTCCGGCTCGACTTCCGCCCCAAAGGCTGTGATGATCTCGCACGGAAATCTGCGCGCTCAACTGAAGACCTGGGACAGCATCTTGATCTCCGACACGCTAGTGTCGTGGCTGCCATCCTACCACGACATGGGCTTGGTAGGCTTCATCATCACTCCGTGCATCACCGGTGCACAGTGTGTGTCCATGTCGCCGATCAGCTTCATCAAGGACCCAGCGATGTGGATGCGCATTGTCACGAAGTACAAGGCGACCCACGTGTGTGCGCCAAACTTCGGTTACGCGCTTGCGGCGCGAAAGACCAGCGACGCTGAAGCCGCGAAGATGGACTTGAGCACCTTGAAGCAAACCATTTGCGCTGCTGAGCCGATTCGTCGTGAATCGCTTGACGCGTTCATCTCCAAGTTCGAGAAGGCTGCTGGATTCGACCCAAAGACGTTCAACTGCGGTTACGGTCTTGCTGAAGTGACGTTGGTCTGCACCGGGCAAGATCCTTTGGAACGTCACCTGCCGTCGATTCTCAGTATCAAGAAGTCGACTGTCGAAGCTGAGCGCAAGGTTGTGATCGCCTCTGCAACCGAACCGACTGAAAACGTCATGACGTTGGTCGGTTGTGGCAAGCCAATGCCAACGTTCCGAATTGCGATTGTCGACCCGGACTCGAAGAAGCAGATGAAGGATGGACAAGTCGGAGAAATCTGGGTGGAAGGTCCATCAGTTGCTGTTGGTTACTGGAACCGACCGGAGTACACTGAAGAAATGTTCGGCGCTCGAATTGTTGGAGAGAAGGACACAACCAACCTGTACCTGCGCACCGGCGACATGGGATTCTTTCACAACGGCGAAGTGTTTGTGACCGGGCGCCTGAAGGATCTAATCATTATCCGTGGTCGCAATGTTGTTCCTCAAGATGTCGAAGCTTCGATTGAGCGTGCTCACGACCACATTCGTCCTGGTTGCACCGCTGCCTTCTCGATTGAAAAGAACCAAGAAGAAGCGCTTGTGCTCGTTGCCGAGGTGAAGAACGGCTCATCGAAGGAAATCTGCGAAGAGATTTGTCGCGAGATCGTGAAGGTTGTCTTGTCGGAGCACCAGCTTCGCTGCGAAGCCATCGTGTTGCTGCGCCAGAAGACGATTCCGAAGACGACAAGCGGTAAAATCCAACGTAGCGCGGCGAAGTCGAAGTTTTTAACGAACAGCTTGCCAAAGCCAGTGTACGAGTATAAGTCGAAGGACGCCCACCGTCCTGCTCCGGTTATCACCAAGCAGCCAGAGGTCGAACGTGTGACCGAAATTACCACCGAGGTCGAAGTCGTTGCTGAGAAGCCTGTCCAGAAGCCAGAGGACATCAAGTCGGAAGCCGAAATCTTGGCGTGGCTTGTCGAGCGTATCGCGAAGGAAGTCGAGCCTGCTGAAGATGGATCCGCCCCAGCTGCTATCGACCCATCTACTCCTTGGGCGTCGTATGGTTTGGACTCGATCGCGATTGTTGGGCTCTCGTCTGAGTTGGGAGAGTTCTTGAGCTGCATTGTTCCTCCTTCCGCATTTTTCCAGTATGACACCCCTCTGAAGCTGGCGAGCGCTCCTGGTTTAGCCACTGGTGAATTGGAAACGGATGACAACGACAATGCCTCCGGAACGGAGCTTGCGAGAACTGTGGAAGAGATCGACGCTTCTTGCTACGACTTCAACGCGTTTCCAGAAATCCAAGACCTGTACGCACAGATGCAGGAGTTCGAGGCTGCTGGCTTGCGCGTTCCATTCCTGGAGACTCTTACCCCGGAGAAGAGAAAGATGGTGAACTTCAACACCTACAACTATCTTGGCAACGCCTCGAACCACGACGTGGCATTGGCTTCTAAGAAGGCGATTGAGGAATACGGTACGACGATGAGCTCATCCCCAATCGTCGGTCAGACGCAAATCAACGTAGAGCTTGAAGCGGCTCTGTGCAGTTTCTTCCGGGCCGAAGCCAGTATCCTGTACGTCGGCGGTTGGGTTGCGAACGTCGCTACAATCGACTCTTTGGTCTCCAAGGGCGATTTGATTTTGTGCGATGCATTGAACCACAACTCGTGCGTCACCGGTCAGCGACTGAGTGGTGCTACTATCCTTCCATTTCCGCACAACGACACCCAGGCGCTCGAGCGAATGCTGTCGAAGCTGCGAACCAAGTACCGTCGCGTGTTGATTGTTGCTGAAGGCGTGTACTCGATGGATGGTGACATCCCGAACCTTCCAGAGATCATTCGCATCAAGAAGCAGTACAAGGCGATTCTGTTTTTGGACGAAGCGCACTCGTTCGGCACCATGGGTGCGAACGGACGCGGTCTTGTTGAGCACTTCAACGTGGATCCTGAGGACGTGGATGTGCGAATGGGAACGATGAGCAAGGCGCTTGGATCGGTTGGTGGCTTCATTCTTGGATCGACTGCTGTCATCAAGTACCTGAAGCATTGTGCTGGCGGGTTCGTGTTCTCTGTCGGTCTTTCCCCGGCGTGTGCGGGAGCTGCCTTGAAGTCTCTTCAGCTGATGACAAAAAGTCCATCCCGGACGTTGAAGCTCCAGGAGAGAAGCAGCTACTTCTTCGATCTATGTGTGAAGGCGAAGCTGATGATTTGCGAGACGACTTTTCGCGGCGCCCCAGTCGTGGTGGTGATTATCGGTTCAACGATTGCTACTGCCAAGGCATCCGAATTCCTGGCAGAGAAGGGCAAGATCAACGTGAAGCCGATTGTGTACCCTGCCGTTGAGGAAGGCAAGTGCCGCTTGCGCTTTTTCATCTCATCCCTGCACACGAAGAAGCAGCTCGAGCACGCCGTGCAGCTGCTGACTGTCTACTTGGCGCAAGGACAATCCTCGACCACAGTTGCTGCCATTCAAAACGGTGCTGTGACTGATGTGGTGGGGAACATCCAAATCGACAAGGTCAGCACTGAGACAACCGTTGAAACCGAAACTTCATCGAGCGTTTTCAGCATGGAAGAGTTTGAGGTGGTCACTTCATCCGAGACTCACTCGATGACTTTCTCTCAAGATTTGACGCTGGCGTCATCGTCATCCTCATCGACTCAAGCATCCTCATCTTCCTCATCGGTTGTGAAATCGTCGTCCCCTGCTGGTAAGAAGGAGAAGGTAAACGGAAAGGCTCTGGAGTCGAGCGGCCAATCGAAGAAGCAGCGCAAGCAGAAAGCGAAGGCTGCCAAGGTGAAGGCTCAGTAAGGCATGCCTGCGAAGATTGTATATACGACGTTCTTCTGAGTGTGAAGAACTTGCGACGTTGTGTCAGTTTTCACCGCCATCGCTTCTCGCTTCTGGTGGAACTGGCTCATCGAGTCGATAGTAGTTTAGGCTTTATCTACCCCACCGCGGTATTTTTTTGGTAAGCTGTGGGTCCATTTACGCGCTTTTTGGGCAGCTATGTATTTTGTCTGTATCTTGGTTGCACTCTGAGAATTAGCCCCCCAAATAGAAATTCAAGTCTGCATTTTTGACAACCCGGCGCCGCCTATGTGTGTGCCGTCCAGTTCTCTTCTTCCTTCTCAGCTGAGTTGCTCAAGCAAGCACGCAGCGTTCGACAGAGTTGCTCCATCATCATGCCTCCAATTGGGTGTGCTATCGCTTCAGCTCACACCCGCAGCTACGAGTTCACAGATACCACAGGCAGATCGCCTATTTCGACCAAGGAAACGCTTTGAAGATTTTCAAGCGAATCTCCGAGAGGTTTCATTCAAACCCGTGACAGAGTTATTTGCAGTCTCTCTCATGCTGCGGATGAGATCCTGCCGACTGACGCACGCCAAGCCCAAGCCCAAGCCCAGCAAAGCCACCACATGGGAAGGAGAGGAAGGAAAGTCGTGCGACAATAGACAGACAGTCTCAGAGGAATAAGCAGCACGCACCATCAAGAGTTCACGAAACCCCCCACGGCTCAACCCCCCACTCGTCTCGGTCAGTCAGTGGTCAACCGGACCTCCCGCCATCAAGCACTAGAACATCAGCGCACACCCACAGGGCTTCCAAGAGCTACTATCCTCAAGCTTCGAACCTCAAGCGCGATGAACAAGTTCCTCGTGCGCGGGCTCGGCTTCTTCAACGATGCGTACGACCTCTTCGTCATGAACATCGTCAACGTCGTGCTCACGGAGCAGTACGGCAAGGAAGTGTACACCCCCAACATGAAGTCCTCAGTCTCCGCGGCGGCGCTGATCGGCGCCGTGATCGGCCAGCTGCTCTTCGGCTACCTGGGTGACGTGTTTGGTCGCCGCGTCAACATGATCATCACGTGCGGACTGCTGATCTTTGGCGGCATCCTCTGTACCGTCGCGTACGGCGGCAGTGGCCACAACACACTTTGGTTCCTGATCATCGCTCGCGGGTTGTTGGGCATCGGCATCGGCGGAGAGTACCCGCTCGCAGCGTCATCGACAGCGGAAGATGCGAACTCCGTTTCGGACCGCAACCACCGCGTGGCGCTCACGTTCTCGCTGCAGGGCGTGGGCTCGCTCACGGCGTCGATCCTGGGCAACCTGCTCGTCCAGGCACTGGCGAACGGACCGAAAGGCATGAACTCCAAGGAGCGTCTCGAGATCGTCTGGCGTCTGCTGTTTGGACTCGGCGTCATCCCGGCGTGCATCGTGTGCTACTACCGCGTGTCCGCGGAAGAGACCGAAGCGTACAAGGCAGCCAAGGAGAAAGGACACACCGTGAACCTGAACCCGAATGGCAGCAGCAAGCGCACTCGACTTGCGTTCATCCTCAAGCACTACGGCCGCAGCCTGCTCGGGTGCGCGGGCACGTGGTTCCTCTTCGACATCGTGTTCTGCGCGCAGAACCTGTTCTCCGCGAGCATCCTCTCGGTGGTCGGCGTGAAGAACGCATCGCTGCAGGAAGTGACGACACAGAACGCGTTCGTGGCGCTCATGGCACTCCCCGGGTACTACGTGGCAGTGTTCTTCATTAACAAGATGGGAAGACGCCTGATCCAGTTGCAGGGCTTCTTCGTCATGACGATCCTCTTCCTGTGCCTCGCGATCTTCTGGGACGACCTCAAGAAGAACGCCGTGCTCTTCATCATCCTCTACGGGCTCGCGCTCTTCTTCTCCAACTTTGGACCCAACACATCGACGTTCGTGATGCCGACCGAGATGTTCCCCACGCAGATCCGCAGCACGTGCCACGGGGTCTCGGCCGCGATGGGCAAGGCTGGCGCCGCGATCGGCTCGTTCGGGTTCTCCATCTGGGTCGAGCACGACAGCTACGGCTACTCTGGCGCGTTCTACACGTTCGCTGCCATCACGCTCGTGTCGATCCCGCTCACGTACTTTTGCATGTTCGACAACGAGCAAGGTTTCGAGGACATGGACGCAGACTTTGAGGAAAAGCTCAACAACGCGGACACGCTGACGCGCGAGTCGTTCACGCCGGGAGGAAGCCAGCAGCAGCAGCTACAGAACGCCCGCCTTTCGAATGCCGACAGCAAGGACGCCAAGTACGACAACATGTCCACTCCAGGCCTCCACATCGCAGTCTAGAGCGAGCGGATCGGACGATAGAGCAATAGCGTGCAGACCGCACTTGTACGCTCGCTGCACATTTACATCTTCATAACGCATTACGCATGACACATGTCTTACAAACAAGTTGAAGACGTCTCGAACACGATTCTGACAAATAGCAGATGCAGATAGCCTCAGAGATATGTTCGTAACAATGATCGACCGAAGCTCTTTGAAGTCGACTGCCAAATTGCACTCCTTCGCAATCACAACAACAGTGAGGCAACGACACTAGCGGAGACGAGATGCCGCACGCCACGCACACCAAGTTTGACAACGCAGTGCGGTTTCTTCCTGCGCAAGCGCACAGCCGCGCCACGAGCACGTTTGCATGGTGACGAAGTACTGACATGACTCGTAATTGTATGTGGATTAGGAATGCTCCAGGCTGCAGCGAGAATCGCTCCAGTGCCTCACCAGTTTTGGTGCGTTGGTTGTTGGAAAGACGACAAGCCCCTCTTACGAATCCTACTGAAGTGGCTCTCACAGAACGTCTATGTGCGTTTCTGCGTACGTAGAAAATGAAGACAAGCCCGAGAACTGCAGCGCGTTCTTCGAGCGCTACAAGCAGTGTCTCAAGGTGCGCAAATCGTCCTGCTGTGAATGGTTGTCACTCTGTGGGTATTATTGCAGTATGACTGACTCGCTGACCGTCGGTTGCTATTGTGCTTGGCATAATAACAGGACCGTCGAGACCGCGAGAACGCGGAGAAGAAACGCGCTCCCGGTCCTGAACAAACTGAGCGCCTTCCTTGACGCATAGCTAGATCCTCATAGATAAGTAGATCGTCATGTGTTCGTCTCATCCTTCCCACCGTTCTACAATCGCAATATGCCACACACAGAACTGTACACAATGCGAGGTTCCTGGCTGAGAAATGGAGCCGACACTGGCATTTTTTGTATTGCTTCTCGGGTTCGTTAAATAATCGCCGGCGGGATCTCTTTCACACCGACCTCGGCGTCGGTCTCAATGCCAATGAGAGTGTACACCGCTGCGGGTTTCTTCTCCATGCCGTCAGCCACCTGGTTCACGGCATCCACCACAATGCGCTTGCGCTGTACCCATGCAGTCTACAAAAAAAGCAGGACCATAGCAAGATCAATACGACACAACTCATTAGCCATGCATGACCAACAAGTGAAACTCCACATCCTCAAGAAGCGTCGCTCGTACCCGGTAGGTGTTGAATTTTCGCTTCAGCGCGTCTTTCCTGCCCGGCGAAATCGGTTTCTGACCAGGTTTCTCGAACGCGGCAAGCTTCTTCTGCAGCGCTTGCTGCTCTTCCTCGAGTACTGCGAGCGCGGTCTCTAAGTCGGCGTCCGAGATCTGTGAGTTGATGCCGGTCAACGCGGCTTCGCTCGCCTTGAGCTCCTGCTCGATGGACGCGCACTCGACCTCCGTGGCTTTGATCTGCTGCTCGATCCGGGCGCGCTCTTCTGCTGATGGCACGGGTAGTTTGTTCTGGTTCATGTAGTAGATCTTGGCTTTGCCGTACGTCTTGCTCATCAGCTCCTCTCTGTTTAGAAGGTCCACAGTTGGTGAGTGTGAGCAGTATACAGGCAATATCAACAGTGCACTCCGTTCTACGTACTTATCACAGAGATCGTCGAGGATCTTTGTCAGAGACGGCTTGGCGATAACGCGGTGCATGTTCTCAAACACATTCAACATGCTGTACGGTCGATTCGTCTGTGAACGTACACAAACACACCAAGTCAGTAAATACCACCATCAGCATAGTACTCACAACCAACTATAGCACTGCTAGCTCACCTTGCGCATGTAATCAAGCACAGCGGCCTTCGCATCGCCAGCCTTCATGGTTTGAACGGGTGCAGCAGCAGGTGACACTGCGGTTGACGACCCACTCTTCTTCACAGGGCTGCTCTTGGCCTTTGTCGCAGTCTTGCTTGCAGGCTTCCTTGTAGGCGCGGGGGCAACTCCAGCCTTCTTCTTCGCTGCTGCAGCAGGCGCTGCTTTCTTGGCTGCTACCGCTTTGCCTTTTGCAGCAGCAGGCGTCTTCTTGCCGCGCTTTGCCTTTGGCGCATCGTCGTCAAAGTCGGACTCAGCGAGGTCGTCCTCGTCGCTCACTGTGTCGTCGCCGCCGGCATCATCGCTATCGTCGTCCTCTTCGGAGGCAGCAGAGAACGCGTCATCTTCCTCTTCCTCGGAGCCGTCATCTAGCGAGAAATCGTCGTCAAAGCCGTCGTCCTTCATCAATCCTGGTTGTGGTGAAGTTGCTTGAAATGGCGCCAAATGGGAATGACAGTTGTGACTTTTAACAAATATGAAAGAGTGTATGGTGTAGATCCCGCAAAGTACGAATGCCACATCAATGTGCGCCACACTAATCTGACGCCGCAATCTCGAATTCAGCTGCATCTGGACTGCATCATCCTCCATTGCCAGCTGCTGGTTCATCCATCCCCCCACAGGCTTTGCTTCAGCTTCTTCGCACGCAGCCTGAGCGGGGCTGCGACCATTTGGCTGGAGCAGAGAGAGAGCGCTCAATACTGAATCAGGTGGAGGTGGTGGAGGCGCAAAGTTCGGTGCTTCATGTGCAATGTGCGTACACAAGTATATACAGTAGTGTGACTTGGGTCCTTGTATCCGAATGCAAGTTGTACGAGTCAACTGCAAATATCCACTGATTCTGTAGCCCCTCAACTAAACATTTGGGTTTTCTTCTTTCGGGCCCTATCCTGATGGAGAGAATCCCGAATGAGGCGGATTTTCTTCTTTAAGCTTTTATTATCCTGCCATTCTCTGCTGTCTATCAAGAGGAACCATCATCGTGGATTTTTTGTTCGAGTGGACCTGCATACCGCTGGTGGAACGTGCAGCCACATGCGCACGTACCTCCTCCCTCAAAGCAACAAAGTCGGACGACCACAACATGAAAGTCAGCAGGCAATTTGTTAATTAAACAAGTCACGAGCTCTTGGACTCATTCGTGGGAGCTTGGAGCATGTTGGCGCTGAATGAGGAGGGACTCGAGGCTGGGAGAGAAGATTTGTTTGATGAGAATTCGACTTGGGAATCATTTTTTTCTTTGAGGTGAATTTGAATCAGGTTTTGATTTGAGCTCGGAAACATGTATGTAGGTGCAAGAATCTTCGTGGCATATGGCGATGCACACAAACTAGAATCGTGCCGTTCTCCCGTTGATGCTTGTTACACATTCATAAAGCTGCCTTGTTCTTGCTCGTCTTACTCTTCTTCGTGCACCATTGGGACCGCCTCTCGTGCGAAACAGGAGCACAATTCCAGCATGGAATCTCGCCAACCAAATGAGAGGAATCGACTGGAGGGTGGCAGACACTCTGGTGCCTTTGCACCAGATGGATATTTGAATGTGATTTTTGCACATGGTCGCTTGGTCTTTTAACTTTCTCCATGCATGAGTCAACAACACAAACGAAATATCCAAGGAGTATCCTTGCAAAAGTCTGGATTGTTGCTGTCTTGGTGGCGACACTGGAGGCAGCCACTTGCGTACCCCCAAGCACAACTAGACGAGTATGCAGACGCACACTCGACACTACAATAATAGGAGGATCTACTAGATACTCTCGGAGTAAATATGTTGTTTGTCTGGGCATTTTGCGTTTTAACCCTGCAAGGGTCGTTTATTAATTTCATGCTAAAATGTGGCGCATAGCCAATTGTGCTTCTGTTTGCACTAGGGGATCGATCTTCGCCAACGCCACCTTCCTGTAAAGAGTCGTCCCGACCGTCTACAACCGAGCATTCTGGGCTCGTTTCAGTCTGACGAGCGCATTCTCTCTCTCTCTCACACACACACGGTGCTGGCTCGTTCTTCCTCGGAGACTGTAATCTGTCGGTTCTTTTGTATCATGCAGTGTGATAAATAGGAATGTGAGAGGGGGAGGGGCAGAATAAGGTTCATTGCCCATTAAGGCGTGGGCCGCTTAACCAAGCCATACACGACCTTAGGTATTAGCTATCAGATTTTAAACCACTATTTTCAGTTTTATGTGCGCGTATATTAACAAAAAGCCAGGATTCACTAATACCAGGCTGTATAAAGGCTTACAAGCAATGCGAAGTGAAACATATGAGATCAAAAATAGTGCCAGAAATAGAAGCCCCTCGCTCTCTTCTTTTCTGGAAAGCAAACAATTTTTTTGAGCAATTTGACGACACACACTCCCTCCAAAGCAGCAGCAGAGAAGGCGGCAAAGGCGAGAGCGAGAAGCGAAGCGGGCGAGCGAGCGGCAGGAAGGCAGTAGGCAGGCAGGCTCCCAAAGCAGCATTTTCTCTGACGAGAGGTGCGTTCCATACACAACATGGGCGCTGTCTACTGTATGTATGTGTGTGTATGGCGAGACATAGTTATCTGGGTGCGCCTTTGTGTCGCTCGCTGGTCGTGTCTCCGTTTTCTCTTGAGAAGATGGAAGGAAGGCGAGGCGAGGCGAGGGCGGAAGCGACAAGCCCACGACCAGCGAGCGCGCTGAGTGTCTGTCGCATGGCGCCTATCTATCTGTCCGTCTGTATGTGCGTGTGTGTTACATGGCGGTCGCTGCATGTATTGTAGTGATGTGCCCGTCGAGAACAAAACATCAAGCAGGCAGCACAGACAGCGCGCGGCCGTTCTTTCTTTGGCATCAACACCATTTCGCTAATGCTTTGCTCTCCCATTTTGCTATTTTGCGATTGCTGCTGTCGTGAAGAACGCACACAGATTTTTCTTTCTTCTTCTTTAACTCGACGAATATTCATCAGAAATGGGCTGCCAGCACTCGAAGGACTCGGACGTAGTCAGCTCGACGGCGGCGGCGGCGGCGCGCAAGGGCGGAAAGGGTGGACGTGGCTCGCGCCGTAGCGACCGCGTGACGTTCCGCGACGACGTCACGTCTGACCTCATCCAGCACACGTACGTAGACGATATCGACGAGTACTTTGAGTTCCACTCGACGGTCGGCACGGGCCACTTTGGCTGCGTCAAGCACGCGACGTCCCGGAAGTCCGGCAAGGAGTGGGCAGTGAAGATCGTGAAGCTCAACAACGAGGTCGACAAGGACGCGCTGCGTAACGAGATCAACATCCTAAAGCGGCTGCATCACCCGCAGATCGTGCGCGTCATCGCGTCGTACGAAGACAAGGAGCACATGTACATGGTCATGCAGCTCTGCAAGGGCAAGGAGCTCTACGAGCATCTCTACAAGGAGAAGCGCGAGTTCTCCGAAGAAGACGTGCGCAAGATCATCCGCGGCTTATTGCGCGCGATCGCGTTCCTGCATTCGAACTTTATCACGCATCGCGACCTTAAGCTGGAGAACCTGCTGCTCGAGAATGCCGAGAACCCGAGCTCGCTCAAGCTCTGCGACTTTGGACTGAGCACGCGTTTCAAGCGCGGCGAGAAGCTGCAGAAGTCGCTCGGCACGATCGACTACGTCGCGCCAGAAGTGCTGGATGGCGACTACAACGAGAAATGTGATCTCTGGAGCGTCGGCGTGATCTGCTTTGAGCTGCTCACGGGCGTCTCGCCGTTCCACGCGCCGACGATCGACGAGACCATGGGCAAGATCTTTGACGGCATCCTGATCTTT
Organism: Globisporangium irregulare; assembly: GCA_038051095.1. NCBI lineage: Eukaryota > Oomycota > Peronosporomycetes > Pythiales > Pythiaceae > Globisporangium > Globisporangium irregulare. The sequence goes on from JALBZZ010000413.1 coordinate 17,303, forward strand.
GAAGACTCGATCTGGAAGAACTTTTCGCCGAGCGCAATCGCGTTCGTCAAGTCGTTGGTGAAGGAAGACGTCGACGCGCGCCTGTCGGCGGAGCAGGCGCTCGAGCACAAGTGGCTCGCTGACAGTGAACAGTGCAGCACGGGCAACGAGCGATTGCAGAACAACAAGCGTCTGCTTCTCACGAATATGCTGAGCTTCAGCCGGTGTCGTAAGATGAAACAGACCGCGCTGCTGTCGGTGGCGTTGGGGATCTCGGAGGACCACATCCAGCAGGAGATGGCGGCGGAAGTGTTCCACTCGATGGACATTTCGAAGAAGGGGACGCTGACCCGCGAGGCGTTCTGCAACTCGATGGTCGAGTGCGGCATCTCCAAGCCGGATGCGGACGATCTGTTCACGCGTATCAACCAGTCGAAGACTGGACAGATCAACTTTTTGGAGTTCATCGCGGCGGTGATGGACCAGCGCGATATCGGTCAGAACACGATCAAGGAAGCTTTTGGGCTTCTTGACGGCGAGAAAAAGGGCCGGTTATCGATTGTCGGACTCCAAGATGTGTTCAAGAACTCGATGGTACCAGAGGAAGTGAAGGAGATGATCGCATCGGCGGACAAGAAGGGTGACGGCTTTGTCGAGTTTGAAGAGTTCCAGGACATGTTCACGCAGCCGAACTCGCCGCTTGCGAAAGTGGACGAGGTGTCGGAGTCGCACGAAGGCTTCTCGACCGACAGCTTTGTCGGCAGCGAAGACCTCGAGAAGCGTGCGACGCTCACGTCGTCCAGCTTGACGGCGATGGAGGGCAGCGAGAATGGATCGCACCCGACGTCGCCAGAGAAAGTGGTACTCGAGCTCGGGAACAGCGTCGAGCTGAAGCCAACAGAGCACGCAGAATCAGAGACCGGAACCAAGACAATATCACCAGCGGCAACAGCAGAACCCGTTCCAGTGCCCGTTTCGACCGAGTTGCTTACAACAGCCTCATAAGTATGCGTAGGCAGCGCAGGCGAACAACAGAAGCAGTGGTGATATATTTTCTTTTTTCTCGAGTATAATTTTTTTATTTGGTTTGCGGAATGCAAGGTGTTATCACGTTCAAGACCGAATCCGCCAGAAGAGAATGGCAACAGCATTGAGTGACTTGAGCACAAGGACAATGCATAAGGTAATAAAAACAAAATCGAAGGCATTCAAGGCAAACATCAGACGGGTAAAGCTAGGCACGCAGGAACAGTAACCGCAACAGCGTATGAATAATAGAGTTTGTTTCCTGGATCAAAATGGTCAAGTGTCTTTGTCTTCTCTCTTATGTGCCGAAATTGAACTTGAACTCCGTGGCACCTGCATCACTGGACACGCCCTTCTCAGGCCCCACTTTGTTTATTGCTGCAGTCGAGCCCGCGCCAGAAGATGGCTGGGCGGTGACCTTCTTCTTGCGCTCTTCGCGCTGTGCGATCGCCGCGAGGTTGCGACGTCCTCGGCCGTAGCGCAGCTGCATCTTCGCAATCTCCGACTCGGAGCCAGTCGCTTTGCGCAACTTCAGGAAAGATGGTGATGAAGGAGATGTCGACGGCACCACTGGCGCTTGCTCTTGCTGGTTGGTAGTGGCTTTGGTGCTGCTCTTCTTCGTGCTGGTTGGAGTTGCTGGGGCTCCTGTTGTTGTTGTGGAGGATGAAGAGGATGACTGCTGCTGCTGCTGTTTTTTGGCTGCTTTCTTCTTCTTCTTCTTTTTGCTGCTACTCTTGCTCTTCTTTGTTGTGGACTCGTTATCGCTTTCAGTGGTCGTAGTAGTAGACTGCTGCTTGGAGGCTGGTGGTGGAGCAGTAACTTGCTTGATGGGGCTTGGCGCACCATGGCTCTTGTCCATCACGTTCATTTTCTGGGGATCTCCCGTCAGCAACTGCGCCAGCAAGTCTCCAGCGTCTTCAACAGCGATATACCCACCCACGTTCACTTGTGGCGCACCCATCTGTGCAGTTGCGTCGTTCTTCTTCGTGAGCTTCTTCTTGCCTTTCTTCTTCTTCTTACCGCTGCTCGGCTGCTGATCATCTGCTTCTTGCACAGTAAACGCGAACTGGAACGCACTGCTGCTGCTGCTGGCATCCGTCTCCACTACCGCGACATTGCGATGCTCGTTATCAAACTGTTGTCGCTGGCTCCTATTCTTCTTGGCCGAGAAGTGCGACGCCAACGACTGCGCCACCGCCGCCATCTTGTCTTGATCTTGGTGGTTCTCCTGTGTGCTTTTTCAATGATTGATTGATTGATTGGGAGCTTTCGGCTTCATTCGATAAAGTACGAAATCGCACTTACGCGAAACGACACCACTCCAAATACACCAGCGAATCAAAACCTAATTGCAACAACCAAGCAAGACAGCAAGGCAAAGATGGTCGTGTTCCTCGGTAACCCTGGTGCGTATATGCGCGTAATGATCGCGTCTGTTGTGTACGTTTGCTGGATGAGAAGCATGCTACCATGTCATTGTAGTGTAGTGTAGTGTAGTACATTGCTAACATATTTGTGCATCTATTGTATGATGTGTAGCCCTTCGCCGCATGTCCAAGTCGGTGGCGGACGTGCGGTCACCAACGATCCGCAACATGCTCAAGCAGATGGAGGAAGAAGTCGTACGTGCGTGCACCTTGCTTGGTGTTGCTCTATGTTCACGTATACAGCTGGACTAATACATCGCTGGCTCTGTATTCTTAAACCTGTAGCGCGCTGAAGCCGGAGTGGGCATCGCGGCGCCACAGCTCGGCCACAACCTGCGCATGTTCCTCATGCTCAAAAACTTCCCGCAGAGCGAGGACGAGCTGGACGACCCAAACCACCGCCTCGAGTACCAGGAAGTGATCAACCCGGAGATTTTGGAGATGTCGCAGCGCAAGAAGAAGGACTTTGAAGGTTGTCTGAGCATCCCCGGGTACTCAGGCGTCGTGGCGCGTGCGCAAGAGATCAAAGTGCAGTACAGCGACGTGAACGGCCGGCTCTTCCACAAGACGCTGCGCGACTTCCCGGCGCGCATCTTCCAGCACGAGACCGACCATCTCAATGGCGTGCTGTACTTGGACCGGCTCGAGGAAGGCACGCTCATCCACAACGAGGAGTTCGAAGCGCTCGAGTGGATGGACATCGAGAAGTTGCTCAAGAATTAAAATACCTAATCATATCGAGACCAATAGTGCTCTAAAATTATGGTGTATGATCGATATGTACATGTGCATGCGGTTAGACCTCTTCAATCCCTCTCTATCTCAGACAAAATCCTTCTCGCGCGCCTTTTCGAGCCACGGACGCCCCATCTTCCGCGGCGACACAAGGACCTGCTTGAGTGCCGGTACAGCATTCGCGAGTATCAGCGCGATCGCTCCCGAGGCGACTGCGACAAGCGCGAAGAACCGCCGCTTGTTGCCATTCTCGTGGTAGAAAGCGTAGCCATTGATCACGTTCTCGATGCACTCCATGCGCGTCACCATGGGCGTCATGAACGAGCTCCCGTACTCGGCACGCGCGAGGAACGTCGCGTTCTGTGGCATCCCCACGGGCGTCCCGAGGAACCACGCCGGCTCGTCCGCCAGCGGCAGCACTTGCTCGTACGGGAATCGCTTGGCGCGGATCGTGCGGTCTTCGTTCACGAGCCAGTGCTCACCGGAGACTGAGTCACGTTCTTCCTTGTAGAGCCAGATGTCGGCGTGCGAGCCGCTCATATGCTCGTCCAGGTAGATCTGCACGAGCTCACGCTCGGGGATGTAGTTGACGAACGCGACGCGCTGCAGCTCCAAGTATGCGTCTCGCTGCACGATCTCGGTGAAGTTGTCGATCGTCTGGAACGTGTCGATGAACACGCGCTTCTGCACTGCGACATCCGAGTCCGTGTCGCCCACGGGGATGCGGTCCTGGCCGCGCAGCACGAAGAGCAGGTTGCCGAACATGACCCAGAACGGCACGTGCTCGCGCGCGCAGAGGCGGTAGAGGAACTTGGCGAGCGTCTCGATTTCGCGGTGGAACACGGCACTATTAGGGCACTCGTTACTGTAGTACACTTCGAGCGACACACCCAGCACTGCACAGAGCGACGCGAGGAACAGGAGCGACCAGAGCGCGAGCACGCGGTGGCGCGCGAGCGGCTGCAGCGCCGGCAGCAGGCGCCACTTGGGGTGTAGCAGCACGGCCATGAGCGCGACCGGCGCCCAGAGCCCCATGAGGAACCAGTTGGCGTTCGCGACGCTCGTGGGCAGCAGCACCGTCATCTCCGTCTTCTTCGCTTGCGTGATGTGAATGAGGTTGAGAGGGGGTTACGTATTTATAAAGAGGTAGAGCCTCTTTATTAGATTGAAGATGATACAATAGCACAAATAACAATATTGAGCACACAAATATATAAAGGCTAATAAAAGAAGAGCCTTTTAATTCATGTATATGGTTTTGATATATTTTACTCACTATGGAGGGTGAGGAAGCCAGTGCATTATCATTAACATATTGTTAACAATGTTTTCCACACAGCTGGATACTGTGTCCACACGAGGTTCAGGTCGGGGACCTATCCGTCGCGCATTGTCTTCGCTCCTCGTCAGGTTGACGACTGCAGGCACGTGGAGGTCCCAAGTGCTGCAAGGAAATGCGTTGTTGTGAACGTGCAACCGACCAGGACCGACTTCTTGCCGCAAACACTTGGTCACTGGGGCTCGCTCCATGGTTCTCGCGACGCAACCAGCCTTCGGAGGCATGAACGATGGGATTGAGGGGTTGCCTTCCTTGCTGACGGGGAGCGCGCGTCTCCTAGCCGGTCTGCGCACGATTCCGAACGGGGGAAGGCAAGGCATGGCAGTGCATGAAAAGTAAGATCGGTCACAAGCAATGAAGACTTGGTGATCCATTTTTCATTCAAATGCAAGATGCTGTTTCTGTGGGTTTGTCTGTCGGCTCATGACCGACGATCTTAATTAATATAGCGGAAAGGGAAACAAGCAGCGAGCGAGCGCTATCCAAAGTGATAGAGAAGATCGAGAGTTCGAAGTAAGAGAGAAGGAAGAAGAGGAAGTTTACACACAGGCGAGCTTCGTATCGCAGCTGCTGAGGCAGATGGAGAACGCCTGGAAGGGCGAGAGCGGCCACTGGAAGTCCATTGTAAACATGTCGTCAGCCACGCGCCCAAACTGCAGGATGTTGCCCATGGACGGGTCCTCCGTGTTGATCAGCTGAAAGTTCTTCACCGACGCCATCGACACGCGGCCGCCAAAGTCGAGACAGTACGCCCCCAGGTCCTCGCGGAACACCGGCTCGCGGTTCGAGAACTTCATCAGGTCCTTCAGGTCCCCACCCGAGAGCCGCGTCACGAGCCGGTCCTGGCGGCTCATGGGACGTACTACTTTCGACGACACGCCGTTCTCGTCCACGTCTGGGATCACCACGCGCATCTTGCGCGGCCCGACGCTTGTGCGGTTCGGCTCGTACGTCACGCAGCCGAGCTCTTCACGGATCTGCAGCACGTTGCGCACGACGTGGTCATCCGAGCTCACGGCGTCCTGGATCTTCGCGATCTTCTGCGGGTCGCGGCCGTTGTCGTACAGCGTAAAGCACGTGCCGAGAAAGTTCGAGCCCATGCGGCCGATGCGGTTCCCTTCTGAACAGTCCTTGTCTGTACAGATCACGTAGTTCGCAGTCATGTTCGAGCGCACTTGGCGACGCGCAGCCAACAAGAAGCGGTCTTCTTCCTGGGTACCGATCTGGCCCTGCAGGTACAGCTCGTAGCCGTATTGCTTGAACATTCCGCGGTACACCTGCTTCACGTAGCATCGGATGATGCCGGCGTCCAGCGGCACGGGCTGGAGCGCGGTCTTGTGCATGTCCTGGAGCTCCAGTTTCTGCAGCGGCTGAAGCACGAGCGGGTCGCAGACGCCTCTACACAGCGGGCAGCTCCCCGACTGGCCCAGCCACGCCATGATGCACCGGTAGTGCACGTACGCGCCGGTGCACTGACCCGTGCAGGGCAGTGGGTACGCCTTGCGCCGCGCAGAGAACTCGTCCATGCAAATCAAGCACCCTTCACTATCCTCGGGTGACGCTGGCTCCTTGCTTTCCTCATGAAGTTCTTTGCCTGAACTGCTCTTCTGTGGCGTGAGCGCCGGCTTCTTGGACTCCAAGTGTAGGTCGTCGTCTTCCTCAACCTTCGCCTCCTCCTCCTCTTCGAACGTCAGATTGATCACGCTCGATATCTCCGCGTCCACCGCCTGCGCCGTGCTCGTTGTGATAGCTGATCCCTCGACGCCCGCGATCCCACCAGTAGTAGCATTCTGGTGGAACGAACGGCGCTTGGGCGAGAACGTCGGTAGCGCCGGCGGATTGTCCACGAAAATGTTGGGCGAGTGGTACACTGCTCGCGGCGACGCCGAGCTCGCGGAGCCCAGGTCTCTCGCCATGATGTTGCCGTTGCTGCCTGTCACGCTCCGTCGACTCGATGTTGTCGTGATGCTGCGTGGCGAGATCGCGAGCGTCAGTGATTCCTCGTACTGGCGCAGCAGGTTCGGGACGTCTCCGACGTTCACATTCGCTCCACTACCACTCGCCGCGTTCGCCGTCATACCGCCACTAACGCTCATGCTCGCACCGCGCGCAGAGCTGGTCCGCGCGTCCGGTACGTCCAACGAACTCGTCGTCGCGCGCGCCGGCGGGAGCGCCTGCATCGGATGAACCACCTGTGACTGCTGCTGTTCGGCTGCTGAGCTCATCGCCTACGGGCTGTGAGGCTGTCGGGCGTCGTGTAAGTACCTGTCTGTCTGTCTGTCTGTCTATCTTCGTGCGTGCGTGAAGACAGCTTTCGGCGAAGGATCTCGTGTCGTCTGCGCTTCTCCGCTTCTCCGCCGCGTTCGCTCGCTTCTTCCTTCGCTCGCAAAGAAAGTAAAGCGTGGAAGAGTGTCCTGATGCTCACTCTGATGTTACGCCCTTCCCCCTCGCTCTCTCTAGTGTGTAAGAATAGGCGTGTGCAATTTGTGGGTTTTTGGGTCGCGAAGCATTTTGGAGGACAGGGTTTCGTTACTTGTCTAGCAATGCTGTTTCAGTTTTGGTCAAAACGCTTCTAGGAGAGATTCGTGCGCAAAATGCTCCATAAGCACTCTCCCTTAAATTCGGTGGGATCCATTTTGTGAGCCGACAAATGGCAACTGTCTCGCCAACACAGTGCTGCTCACAAGATTACGGCACTCCCCTTTTTGACCACTTTTTGGTCTGCAGCTCCACAGCCAGCGCGTATTATTGGCTAATATTATGCTATTTTGTGCCGATTGAAGAGACGAATCCGCTCGTTTTTGTTTCATTTCGATTGGATCAAAATTGAAGAAATTTCTATACAAGCGTGTGGTTTGAACACCAGCTCAGCGGATTACAGGCCAGTGGTAGAAATCCTCGCTGTGGTCGCTACAGGCCCTCTCCGGCGCAGAAAATTGGTACATGTACTCACTAGTAGGTGTGCTAATGATCCCTAAATTGGCGTGCTCTAATTCTTCTTCTACGTTTGTCTAGAGATGGGGAAGCGTGAAGGCTTAAGCGAGATGGAGAAAGGGAAGGTACTGGCGTTTAACGAAGCAGGATGGAGCCGCCGAGCGATCGCAAAAAATCTGGGGCGTTCCCGCGATGTTGTGCAGCGCTTTTTGCGAGACCCAGGGAACTATGGGAACGACTATCGTCACGTGAGGCCGAAAAAACTAAGCAGTCGGGGAATGCGCCTGCACGACTCGCAGTTGTTCGAGTACAAGAAGCGGAAGAAGGTCCCAAAGCTGAACGACGGGCACAAGGCAGAACGTCTCGCGTGGGCGGCTCAGTACGTTGACTACGGGGAGCGCTGGCACGCTGTGATCTTCTCGGACGAAAAGAAATTTAATCTTGATGGGCCAGACGGATATCAGTATTACTGGCACGACGTTAGGCACGAGAGAGACGACTTCTTTAGTCGACAGTGCAGCGGAGGCTCGCTGATGATCTGGGCTGCCATGAGTGCACGAGGTGTAAGCAAGGTCGCTTTCCTTGACGGTCGGCAGGACGCAAACAAGTACGTCTGCACGCTCTCTGAGCACTTGCTCCCTTTCGCGCATCTACACTACGGAGCCGACTTCGTCTTCCAACACGGCAATGCATCAATCCACACTGCCGTCGCAAGCGCGATCTTCCTCGATGAGATGACTGTGCCCGCTATGTGGTGGCCAGCATGCTCTCGAGGTCTCAACCTGATTGAGAACCTCTGGGGGTGGCTTGTGAAACTAGTGTACGCAAATGGAAAGCAATACGCCAGCGTTGCCGAGCTCAAGCACTCGGTCCAATCAGAATGGGACCAAATTCCTCAACTGTTCCTTCTCAACCACGTCAACTCTATGAAGAGGCGTTGCATTTCAGTCATTGCTGCCCAGAGAAGTAGCACGAAGTACTAGAGGGAGTCATATGAAGTTGCATAAGCAAAATCCACGCCTCCATCTCACTCAGAGACGCAATTCTTCCATGTTACAGTGCTTTTACGATCAATTTTTGAGCCATTTTCTATTGTAAGAAATCAGTCACGCCTCCCCATCTCTAGACAAACGTAGAAGAAGAATTAGAGCACGCCAATTTAGGGATCATTAGCACACCTACTAGTGAGTACATGTACCAATTTTCTGCGCCGGAGAGGGCCTGTAGCGACCACAGCGAGGATTTCTACCACTGGCCTGTAATCCGCTGAGCTGGTGTTCAAACCACACGCTTGTATAGAAATTTCTTCAATTTTGATCCAATCGAAATGAAACAAAAACGAGCGGATTCGTCTCTTCAATCGGCACAAAATAGCATAATATTAGCCAATAATACGCGCTGGCTGTGGAGCTGCAGACCAAAAAGTGGTCAAAAAGGGGAGTGCCGTAATCTTGTGAGCAGCACTGTAGAAGAAAGCGCAGCACCACGAGCAAGAGAACGAGCCAAAGAGGAAGTATCGGTTTAAACAAACTCTTTTATAACTAAACAAAGTCGGCGCGAACATCACACAGTACTGGCCAATGCTATGGGGACACACTTTTTTGTGAACTTTTTATCAATACTCGCTGTTTGAGGCTGAAAATTGGCCAGGATGAACCTATTAGAAAACGCGTTGTGGCAGTGCTATCCGTTGGTTGAGCAGCACAATGGTTTTTGAGAATAGCAGAATATCAGTTTTGAGAGGGGGACATTGCTATGAGGACACCACCAGAAACTTCATTCAGCTCACGCAATGAGAGATTCTAACCACTAGGCTTTCGTTTCCTGCTATCCTCAGTAAGCTATATTGTCGCCCTTACGCTCAAGAACGTCCATACAGCGACCATACATTGTTTTGGCAAGCTTGATCAATCAGGATTGAGGGATATCTCCCCAAGCACGCAAAATGGTTTGCTTGAGCTTGCTCACTGTGTTGAAGTCCACCCACATATCCAGTTTAACGCTGTATCTGCTGCCGCCATGCGAAGTTTCTGGTGGTGTCCTCATAGCAATGTCCCCCTCTCAAAACTGGTATTCTGCTATTCTCAAAAACCATTGTGCTGCTCAACCAACGGATAGCACTGCCACAACGCGTTTTCTAATAGGTTCATCCTGGCCAATTTTCAGCCTCAAACAGCGAGTATTGATAAAAAGTTCACAAAAAAGTGTGTCCCCACAGTATTGGCCAGCACTGCAATACTAAAGTCCGTCTCAGTTAATAACGACCTCGAAAATGATTATTTTTTTGGGACAATAAAAATGGTGCCCCTATTTCAGCCAAAAATAAAAATCTGCCCTGTTGAAATAAACACTGTAAGTTACTGCCAGCACTCGTATTTTACATATAAGGGAAATATGTTGCAAAATGACATGGGATAGCCGTAGTTTACACGCTCCTGTAGCTCAGTTGGTTAGAGCCCTGCATTCCATGCAGGAGGTCGAGGGTTCAGTCCCCTCCAGGTGCAAATTACTACGAATGGTCTTTCTTCCTTGCCACACTACTATAGAACTACCAAAGGCGACTGCACAGTGTGAAGAGTGAGTCAGGCTAGGCGCCAGTACGCTAAGTCCAATTGGCGGGTGCTCCTTCTAGAAAGAGGTTCGATATGTCACATTCCAAAACCGCGAATCTAAGCAGCTCCAGGTGTACAGAGTCTAGTCGCATCACTATCTTTTGAAGGCGAATGCCACTTGGTGGTCATAACGCTTTTTGGTGATGA
>JALBZZ010000414.1:0-27489 GCA_038051095.1 Globisporangium irregulare
CTGACAATGGGTACTTCTACCCTCTCCAGGACGAGCTGCAATGGCGAGAGCGGAATCGGCATTAGTCTTGTGTTAGCGTAGGAGAATGTAAACCTACAATAGAAGTAAGACCGGTGTACTTTTATCTTCTCATCGTGATTGAGCTTGAATGTGGAGAGAGTGGATGGGATCAGTGGAGTTTTTCACGAAGCAGAGCAAATTGAATCCGGTAGTCGGAGTCGGAGTTGGTTCTGTATCGGCTCTGGTACTTAACGAGTTTCATGCTAGATTTTGAGTAGGTCTTGACCCGGGTCAGCACCAGAAACTGGACCCAAGCGAATTACGCTTTGACTACTAATTAGCCAATCAGATTTGTTCCGTTTATTGATTTTTCATTGGCTATAAATCTCATTTAGGCTGTGCAGAGGTTTGCCAAATTCATTTGCGAGAATGCTGAAGAACAAGAAGACGCTGAACCGCCCTGTGCCCTTCCGTAAGGAAGTGGCTGAGCTCTGCAGCGCTGCACGAGTGACAGACAGCAGCACCACATACGCGTCGTTCGCTGCCACGCGCAATCTCAACGAGAGCACTGTGCGACGCTGGGTCGCAAGCACCAGTGATCCAGTCGAGCCTGCACCAACGCCAGCAAATGCTGTATACAAGAAGAGACCGTCCAAGTTCTCTGACGCTATCGTGAATGCATGGTTGACTGCTGAGCTTGCAGAGCGAGATGCGACAGTGGCAGAGGTTCAGCTTTTTGCTGAAAAGCTCGCCTCAGATTTGCTCCGGGGCAAATCCTGCAAGACTAAAAGAAACGCATGCGTGTGGATGAAGGCAAACGCGCAAAAACCGTGGACGGCTTCGTGAACTCCAGCGCCAACACCAGCATCGTGCCAGCCACAACGACACAATTCCGTACAGGGTGTAAGCGCAAAACGAGCTGCGGAAGCTCCAGCAGAATCTGACGCAAAGTGATCGCATGCACGGACTCGATATGCAACGTGAGCTTCGACGCCTGCCTCAGCCACCTAATCCAGCGTGCCATTTCTCCGCCAATGGAAAACAAATCGTGTGGAGAAGGCGACGATTTGTTTGCACTCGAGCCAATATCAAAAGGAGCGTTTGTCATCGAGTACATTGGCGAGATCATCGACAAAGAACCCAGAGATTCCAGGGCGAAAGCGAGACCCGATGCTTCCATCTTTCGTGTGAACAACAAGATGTTCATCAAGAGCTTTGCTGTGGGAAATAACTCTCGCTTTATCAACCATTCCTACAGTCCAAATTGTCGTGCCGCATGCTGGGCCGTTGGAGAAAGCCACCGCGTGGCGATATTCGCGATAAAGAGAATCAAGCGAGGTGAGCAAGTCACCTACGACTACGGGCCATTGTACAAAATCTCGAACTGCTTGTGTGATTTGTGCAAGAGCGCTTCAGCGTGAACAGAACCTTAAATCGAATACACGCTCCCCTTCACGTGTATTTCTTTTTTTCTGCTCAGACCACTGACAATCACGGAAAACACTCAAACGGATACTTCACAAATATCCTTTAATCAAGTGTAACGTGGAGACCATTTCAATACCTCTGAAGATCACTATGGCGGAAGCGGATATTTCGCAAGTATGCTTTACCCAAGTGTAACATGCAAACTGCCTCTAAAGCACACTTTGTCCGACTCAGGAACTTGAAGAATGCGTCAAGACTCTTCACTCCTTGCTCCACTTCAGACAATGCTAGAGTCGCAGCGGTGTCGATCTTGCGTGCGGCTATAGTGGATTTCACGTGCTGAGTGACGACGTTTCTTCATGAGAAGAGCTTTGACTCTCTTGTTGATAAGCGCCATCGAGTGCCAAAGCTTTTCTCAAGCGATTCTACGAGTGGCCCTGCTGCAATGCCTTCGCTCCATTCTCCTCACAGCTCTGAAACTCGAGCCAGACCTCCCTGCTCACCGTGTATGCAGGTGCCGTACATGAAGCAGCCTCAACAGGTTGCTTGGATAGGACGATTTGAGAAGTTAGACTCGTGGCGCTGGGTTGCTGAACTTCAGCGTCTGCTGAATCGGACTCTCCAGGCGACAGATGCATGTACATTCCGACAGTGATGAAGCAGAGAAAGAGACCATTACTTGACTTTACTAGCTCAAGCAAAGCTTGCACTTCTCTTGACAGACTACTGTGTTGATCTCGCAGCTATGCGTTTAGCATCGGAAGAGATTGCTGAAGGCGAAGCTCCATCGGATCCGGGGAGATCTCGATTTGTTGGAGAACCTCCTGTTGAAAAGTTTGGAACTCTTGCGTTTTAAATACCGGATGCACTCACAAGCGGCAGCTCGGAGTTTCTGCCGTAAGAACAGCACAGGCTTGCAAGAATACCCGGTGAAGGTACACGAGAAGATCCAGGGATTCACGAGCTGCGAGGTTACGCTCATATCTGTCGGTGTTGATGGCCTTGAGAAGTGCTTCATCGGTTTCTGGAAAATAAGTTGCTGCAGCTGCAGACGGAGATCCATTGCTTCTCGGGATGTAGTGCAGCCTCTCTTTTGGCAGATGTCTGGAGAGACCTCTTATTGCTTCTCTTGCTAGCGACGCAAAACAAACCCCGTCGCAAGAACCTACTCCCCAGCGACCATGTCGGCGGATTTAAGACACGTTGACGTCTGCATCCTCCAACTCATGAACGCCTTGCTGCCGACTGACGTGCGCCTTCTTGTTGAAAGCCAGACTAAGTAAGTTGAACACCGCCACGAAACTTTTCTTGTGTGCTGGGTGTGAGATTGCCTTTTTCTTGCCTCTCCCCCACAGCAACTTGAGGTCGTACCAATGCTCAGTATTTTGGAAGTCAGGAAAGCATTATTTGTCCATATGAAAGAGGTCGAAGAGGTGCATCGTGGTTGCTCCTACTGGACACACTTTCACGTCGCGATTTCGCGTGTACCCGACGTGTTGGAGCTTCCCATATTGGTTTGTTTTGCCGTGCTGAATGAGAAGCACAAGCGCGATGCTCTCAGAAAACCCCTCGCCATCGGGAGGCTGGGAGAACATGTCTGCGAGCTCGAGATCGCGAATATTCTCGCCGCGCAGTAGACCGTAGCGCAAGAGCAGGAAGCATGCCCTACTAAGTGAATCGTCGGACCCAAAGAAGCGTGTCAAGATGTCCGCGAATTCCTGAGTCGAGTGGTAGCCGTTCAGGAGTGAGTCGATGCCGCGATCGATGCAGTTCTCCTTTCTCGTTGCTGTCATTTGTTGCTGCACACTCCTGAGGAGCTGTTTGACTGCGGTCTCGTGGATGACCATGGTTGCTCATTCTCAGATTCGTCTGTCGGTTGTTAAGATTGGCAACGGCATTGGCGTAGCCACACATAGTAGCGTGGCCAATCACGTTTGTTGCGTCCTCCTTCGAGCATCTGCTGATCGCTTCATCCGAGAGAAAGAGGTGCAGTTTCTCAGCCGCCGCTTTTCCTTCATCAGGAAAGCCTTTGTTCTCGTGCCATCGCAGAAACTCGGCTTGGTACATGTCGTATCTCCTTCGTGTATTCTGTGGTCTATTGTTGAGCGTGGCGTTGACTGCACTCGTGCTTCTTCCTTCTTGCATGCGACTGGGAAAACGCGAATTTCGCTCTTCGCACAACACACGAGCAGTCGAAGAGAAAAGGAAGAGGAGGGATTTTTAGCCAATTCCAATTGGCGGTTTGAGCTCAGACCCAGGTTGGTATGTTCGAGTAAAACGGACGTTTTGCTGATATCTCCAATCACAGAGGATCAGGTCTGGACCTTGGTCACTTTTCGTTGTTACTCCAAGATACTTGTCAAAATCAAAAATCAATTGAAGTTTAGTTGGGTCATCACACGCTCGAAGATACCGGTATCAACTGTACTTATTGTGAGCATTTGCCGTTTTTAACAGCAGCATGTACTTTTGCATCCAGACACGATACAATTGTCCAGAATCTGTGGTGCAGCAACGCAGACTTCTTTTAGACAAGACGGACAGTACGGCTTTGAGAGCAGTCGACAACTGCTCCTACTCTCAATAACAGCTACAGCTACAACCAATCGTCAAAACAGGAAGTTTCAGACGAACAGATTCTCCACGCCTCCCCTTCCTTCCTTCTCACATTTTCTGGACGAGCGGATTCAGAAGTGCTACATTCTTATAGGGACAGTGCGCATGCCCAGTTTTCTGAGATGTTGTTCGCCTCAGTGGAGTTCCTAGACACAAAACAAATCCCGAATAGCGACGGCCAAGACAAAAGGTCTGCCTGGTCTCGACAAACCAGCTTTGGCGGTTGTCTAGAAAACACGGAAACCAGTGTCTCGAAAGAAAGTAGCAAGACGTTCTGCAATTGGTATGGGTGTATTTTACTCGGCTCTTTTGACGCCACCTCGACTCAAAATGCTCAAAAGCCTCCAAGAGCTCAAGACCCACAACAGCCCGCAGCTCGACTAGAGACTCGACGTAGCTGCACCAATATATCGCATTCTGTGGTGATATTTCTTCACTTTTCGCTCATCATGAGTAGCGGTTTCCAGGCTCCTCCTGGCTTCATGCTACCATGCGTGACAAACGATTATGTGCCACGGCGCTTCCAGAGGATCTCTTCTTGAAGTCGTGGCCAAAAGTGACCACTTTCATCTTCGAGCACAACTCTGACTTCGCGGAGCTCCCTCACGCTCTGCTCCCACCACCAAAAGCAACGAATTGGCTTCTGTCACTTGCACGGAACGTTATCCAAAACTTGCCGGAGAGTCTCGTCAGTGTGCGTCCGTACGACTTCCTATTCCTGGTCAGGAACCCTATTCCGGCGTTGTCGGAGCGCGTAGGGATAGCATCGCTGGATATTTCATTCAGATGCACAGAGATTTCGGAGGTGCAGGCTTCCTGGTTCAACACTAGCAGAATCGGAATGTACTCTGTGATGGCGAAATGGAGGGCTCCAGTTGGCCGTCTGGAGGGTACCGCTCTACGAATCCTTGCTTGAGTAACCGGAAGAGTGGGAAAGAAGCGCTTCGATGAGAAAAACTGACAGTAAACTGGTCTTCACTCTGTCATTCGTAATAGAGCTCGTCACCGAATGAGAGCACCATCACTTCGATTCGTCTTTCAAAACAATACTTCTCTGTGTAGTAGTTTCATCGGAGGGAGGTGGTGCCTGGACGATGGCCACCAGCGGATGGAGAGGATTTATGACCCCATTGTAACAGCTTTGTTGCTTTCCGATGCCATTCAGCGGAAGCATTTGCATTTCGTGAACAGTATTCCACGCAGACTCAGCGGAGATAAGCATTGGTACCAGTGCCGAACTACGGAACATGGAACAATAAAAAAGAACGGCACAGTGTCTAGCGAAAGCTGATGAGAAACCACTACTCCTTTCAGTTTGCGTTGATTCGTCTCATGAGCTAGGTCGACTGTGACTGCTGGGGGCGACACTGCTTGACCAACAGCCCCACGTAGTTCCATATGTAGCCGGACTCGATTGCATCCAATTCGACGCTCTTGGGGTAGCTGGCGAAGATCCACTGAAAAGTCTCGAGGCGAGAGTACGACATAGCGCAACGTGCGGTGTGCTCGGTACACTCACTCAAGCCTCGAGGTGTCCATTCTCGGTAGCTTTGTAAATCGCAAAGTCCGAGCAGGAGCCGGGTCGGTTCTCGTGGAGCCACTTGACGATTGTGGAGATGTTCATGTTCAGCTGCAGTGTCCATGACGGTCGAAGTACGGGTGCTGTCCTTGACATTGCCGTGCATCCACTGAACGAGAGCCAAGTCGCCGACAACGGCCGCTTCGTTCATTCAGCCGGTGATTTTGGCTGCTTGCGGGAGCGTTAGAGCCCACTTGGCCGTTTCGGTGTCACCGCTTCGAGCAAAGTTGCACAGACTATTGCCGAGTCGATCTGCCTCGATCGTACTGTCCTCAGTTAAGATGGACTTGGCGGTGTCGAAGTGGTTTCTCGCGAGCGCGTTCAACACGGCGTACTTGAAGCACCCTGGTGTTTGGCTGACCCGGTGTTTGTCTCCAGTGACTGCTCTGTCTGGGATGATTTGCGTGTGCAGCCACTTGTAAAGCTCCATCTGACTGGCCCTCGCAGTGGGGCTCAGCAAATGACGAATAAACGTTTGGTCGCCAAGAGTCGATAGGATCCGCTGGAGGATCTCGAAATGGTCGTGCATAGCGGCGCTGTCGGCATTTTGTTCAGTCCAAAGCGCGGTCTCCTTATTCGCGAGCATCTACTGCAGAACGTGCAGGTTGCTCAACTTGGTTGCTTCGCCGATGCCTTCCTTCGGGAGCATATGCGGATAGTACTCCAGGCAGAGCCAGCTGATGATCTCCAAGTTGTCGTTCTTCACCACGGCGACGAGACCTTTCGTGGTGAGGTGCGCCTTGTAGAACGGATCGGTGTCGGATGACTCCCGTGCCGCCACGCACTGTAGGAGACGCATGTCGTTCTGCTTGCGTGCTCGCTGGATGCTCCACCGCTCGGGCGTGGCGTAATCGAGGAACCCACTAATGCGACCGATGGCGTGCGGCAGCACCTCGATGGCGAGGCTCTCGCGACACACAGCGACAGCAGACCTGAGCGGAGGCAGCTCACTGGAAGGCGGTGACGGTGATGGTGGCGCGTGCATCCAGAGCGGTGAGCGGTGGCTGGTGTGCTTGGGTCGAGAGCGACGAAACGAGAAATGAAGAGTCGAGATGGAAGGAGCTGGCATTTGTGGGTCGGGAGTGATCTCTTTGTACCCATTCTTGAAGGTGCGCGCGCATCCAAACACTCAGACGGAAGGGAGTGCACCCATGGGTATACTGTATGCCTCTTTTTTATACATGCGCGTCATTTCGAGTTGAACCCATTTGGGATGCTTATAAAAAACGACCTCCAGGCGTGGACTCTTAACTGTGTGAGAGAACTCATTCAGTGCTACTTCGCCCATCAAAAATTTG
Source organism: Globisporangium irregulare (assembly GCA_038051095.1). Classification (NCBI taxonomy): domain Eukaryota; phylum Oomycota; class Peronosporomycetes; order Pythiales; family Pythiaceae; genus Globisporangium; species Globisporangium irregulare. The sequence goes on from JALBZZ010000414.1 coordinate 6,922, forward strand.
GGACATCGATCATCCTCGAGGACCTGTGATTTATCATCCATTGGACATGATGATCCGTGGCAACAGCACCACGACCTAGCCGAAACTGTTTCTTGCGTTGGGACAACGTTGGAGCCGCTTTGCGCACTCAAGACTGCTGCTTCGAATCCGTCCAGCAGCGGGGAGAGGAGATGGTATCAGTTTCGATCGGACTTCCAGACTGAAGGTGTACATGTATTTTACGATTTCAAAATGTTCGTGAAGAAGAATCGCGTTCGACAAGACAGCGCACCTCGAGCGATAGGGGCTGGATCCACACTGTCTATTCATACAACCCCTTAATCTATACAAGGGAGGATGACACCAACATTTCTCGAGAAAGTCACCTACGCTTTCAATTTACAGTCGGGTCACCTTTCATTCTTGAGAACAACGATTGCTTGTTGCTACTGAAAAGTCGGAATGAGGACTTACGTGAAGAATTATGTCTTTGACATGCATTCTTTTAATGTTGGACCATGATTCATTTAGTTAAAAGATGGTTCTTTCCCTCCAATTCCCAAATTTCATGCAAGCATCAAGACAAATGGGGAAAGCAGTCTTAAAAGTCTTGCAGCAAAGACCAAAGTGCTCAGAGCAACCCAGCCCAAACACACCCAAACTCACCCAGCCCAAACTCAACCCAGACCCCAAACACATAGACAACACTTGCCAATTCTCATTTGAGAGAAAAGAGAAAGCGATCCCCTACCTGCAATCGAGCGGTGTCAGCAAGCACTCACATGGCGGCGCCTCCGCCTCTCACGTCTGCTGCCGTCGTCTGCAGAGCGCGCGCATGCATCGAGGGCGTGACGCACGTCGCACAGCGCATCAGCGCCTTTCTCGACCACAGCCGTGACTCATCCAAATGGACGCTTGTGCGCGCGAGCAAGCACAATTTTCTCTACCTGATGAAGCGCCTCGCAGCCTTCCACGCGAATGAAAAGCTGGACCCGCACTACCAGGCGCTGATGTTCGCTCAGGTGCTCGTGCACGTGGTCTCGCATGGCAACATGGTGGCGATCCGGTGGTTGTGTGGAGAGTACGCTCCAGAGACACCATGTTTTGTGCATCGAGGGATGGAAGAAGCTGCTTGCAAAGGAGATCTGCATATTCTCAAATGGTTTACTGCCAACTGCAGTGAGATGGTCTACAAGTCGAGACTACTGCTCTGGAGCCCCCGCTTCATGGACATTGCTGCGGAGAACGGTCATTTGCATGTGCTGCAGTGGCTCGACGCCCATCCAGAGAACCGCGGCTGCTCGATCGCTGCGATGGAAACTGCCGCTCGTAATGGTCGCTTGGAGGTCGTCCAGTGGTTGCAGCGACACTACTTTCATGACAAACCACCAAGCTCAGTAGCGATGGCAGCAGCGGTGGGGAACGGTCACCTGGATGTTGTCCGCTTTCTCTATGAGCACAAGTACACGATTCGCTCGCCGTCTGAGGGAATGGACTATGCTGCGAGCATGAACCGACTGGACGTTCTCCAATGGCTCCACAACCAAAAAGAATTTTCCTGTACAACGCAAGCCATGGACGCCGCGGCGGCGAACGGCCACTTGCGAATCGTCCAGTGGCTTCATGAAGATCGAGACGAAGGGTGCTCATCGAACGCCATGGACCTTGCTGCGTCAGATGGGCACCTAGAGGTCGTGAAATGGTTGCATGCGAATCGCACAGAAGGGTGCACTCAGAGTGCGATGAATAACGCAGCGGGCAACGGATTCTTACGTGTCGTCCAGTGGCTCCATGAAAACCGCAGTGAGGGGTGTACCTCTCGCGCGATGAACATCGCAGCGAGCAACGGGCACTTTGAGGCCGTCAAGTGGCTCCACGCGCATCGCAGTGAAGGGTGTACATCAAGAGCGATGAACGGAGCAGCAGCAGGCGGTCACCTGGAGATCGTCCAGTGGCTCCATGCAAGTCGTGCTGAGGGCTGTACGCCTTTCGCGATGGATGGCGCAGCCGAGTACGGTCACCTGGACGTCGTCGAGTGGCTGCATGTGCATCGAAGTGAAGGCTGCACGACTGCAGCGATGAATTTGGCTGCGTCGCGGGGCCATCTCGATGTGATTCAGTGGCTGCACGAGAATCGGTCCGAGGGGTGTACCTCGAAAGCGATGGATCTAGCCGCCGAGCTTGGTCACCTCCACGTCGTGCAGTGGCTGCATGCAAATCGACGCGAGGGCTGCACTGTGTACGCGATGGACAGCGCCAGCTCGCTGGAGATACTGCAGTGGCTGCATGAGAACCGCAGCGAAGGATGTACGACCAAGGCGATGAACAACGCCGTGTTCGATGGAGACTTTGATCGGCTCTTGTTCGTGCACAACAACCGAACGGAAGGCTGCACAGCCCACATCACGCACTTTGTCGCGCGTCAAGAGCACCTGGAGATCTTCCTGTGGCTGAAAGAGCACTATAGAGAACACCTCGACCTGAACGTGATTCGCATCCAGTACTACCAGTCGCGGTACTACCTGACGCACTACTGCATCGACTGATCGATTAGTGCATTTGATATGAAGAGTGGGAATGCGAACCAGATCCTGAAAGCATGCCTTGCATCGGTGGATTTGCTTCGGATCGTGATCGCCATGTACGTCGCCACCACGGATTTGAAGAAATCAGTTATCGGATTGCTGAGCGCGTACTGGACCGCAGCGTTCAAATCTCGGATACCGCGAATGTAGACGTGGAGTCTCACCACGCCGTAGAAGAAGGTGCCCGTGACGACGTGCAGAAGCGCCACGTACGTTCACGTGAGAGCGCTCGACTGAGGTGGAGGCGGCGATACCTCATTTATGGCAGAGCTGTGTTGAAGCAGGTCATTAGATGGCGCGACTCGGGGTGGTGCTATGTGTGAGCCTTAAAATAGAGAAGAGCTACTTGTCGTGGGCTAATCTTGAGTTTAGGAGTGAGCAATTTCGCTGTGCATATTTGTCAGACACCGCCTCGTTTAACTAACGACAGTCTGCCAATCCACACAACTTCTGATCGCGCAGGGCAACAAAAGTCAATTTATCGAAACCATTTTCTTCCTACTTTAACATGCATGCACACCAAATTTCTACCACCCAACCATTCTTCATCTCCAGGACTTCCAGCCAATTGAATACACCTTTCATACCTCATACTGATTTACAACCCCAATTTCTTGAGTAGGATCCGCAGGTCGTCGCGCTCGTAGAACCGCCAGTGGATGTCGTAGATGTCGAGGTTGTCCCGGTAGTGCTCCGACAGCCAGAGCCAAAGCTCGACGTGGTCACCAAAGTTGCGGATCGATCGCGAGACCTTGGGCGAGCAGCCCTCGCGCGTGTGCTTGTGCAAGTAGAGCACTGTGTCAAAGTCTCCCGTCAGGACCGCATTGTCCATCGCGGCGGTCGTGCACCCCTCGGTGCGGTTCTCATCCAACCACTGCACGATCTCGCAGGATCCGGCTTCATCCATGGCGTCAGGAGACGACCCTTCGGTGCGGTTCTCGTGGAGCCATTTTAGCACACGCAGATGATTGCCTCGCGCAGCGTTGACTATCGCATCTTCGCTGAACACGTCAAAATGGTTCTCGTGCAGCCACTTGATCACGTCCAGGTGGCCACCTTGGGCCGCCAGATCGCCGACGTCCATGGATTTCGCGAGGCGCAACCAGAACGGAGTCGCCAGGCTCGAGAACTCGGTGCGGTGCTCGTACAACCACTTGACGATCACCAAGTGGCCATTTGCGATCGCGCCACTCATCGCCTTCTCCGTGCAGCCTTCGTCGCGATTCGCAAAAAGCCACTGCACAATCTCGAGGTGTCCGCCCGCTGCTGCGTTATCGATGGCAGCTTTCGAGCAGCCTTCACTCCGGTTCACATGCAGCCACTGCACGATGTTGAGGTGACCGGCCTTCGCGGCATTGTCCATTGCGTGGAAAGAGCAGCCTTCTGACCGGTTCGCGTGGAGCCACTGGACCACATGCAAGTGGCCGTGCAGCGCCGCATCATCCATCGCGCGAGATCTACACCCTTCTGAGCGGTTCTCGTGCAGCCACTGGACGATGTCGAGGTCGCCGTCGACCGCCGCCGATTCCATTGCGCGCACCGTACAGCCAGTGACCGCGGTCTCATGCAACCACTGGACGATCGCGAGGTTCCCGCTGCGCGCCGCGTCGTCAATGCCGTTGTCGCCTCCGATGTGGCGCGTGTCGTAGCCGTTCTCAAAGAGGAACTTCGCGATCTCGAGGTGGCCACCCTGAATCGCACTGCGAAGCGCCGAGATGGACTGCTGGCCCTTGTGGTGCAGCCACTTGACGACCTCAAAGTGGCCGTTGAACGCCGCCGCGCTCATCGTGTTCACCGTGCAGCCGCCGCTGTCCGGAAGCGCGTCGAGCCACTGGAGCATATCCAGATGTCCGTTCTGAGCGGCCAGGTCGGCGCACTTCGAGTCCGCTTGGTCCACGAACCGCGGATTCCACAGGATGTTCTCGTGGTTGGCCGCGAGCCACTGCGCGATCTCCAATCGACCGAGCTCGACTGCTTTCTCGAGCGCGAGCGACGCGAACCCCCACGGACAGTACTCCCAGCATAGCCACTGCACCAGCGGCAGGTTATCGTTCACCACAGCGCCGATGAGCGCTCTTCTGAAGAGGAACGCCTTGTAGTGGCGGTCAACGCTGTACTTGTCGCCATGTTGCTGCTGGCGCGCGACGACACGTTGCGCGAGGCGCAGAGAGCCCAGCTCGCAGGCGCGCGGCACGGACCAGCGCTCCGGATAAGAGTGGTCCAGGAACGCGCTGATGCTCTCGACGACGTGCGGCAGCGCCTCCACGTCGCGTTCGCAGCAGACCGCGACTGCGGACGTGAGCGGCGGCAATGCGACGGCGCTGGTGGCTCCGTTTAGCGGCGTCGCCATGGCTCTTTCTGAGTTTGCGAATGAATGTGTTGGAGCTTGTCGTGGATAGCTGACACCAGCGAATTCCAAGAGGCAAGTACGCACTTTGCATGCGCACTTTAGAGAACAGAGTGTGTGTCGTCCCTTATTTCCGATAGGATGGGCTATGCGAACTTAGTGGGTGTATCCATCTCCACCAGAGATCTTGAATGAACAAACTGAAAGTGTTCATGTCTGCGCCAGGGAGTACGCGATGAGAGCCCGGAGTTGTACGTCTTGTCCCGTAGTTCAGGGCAACATCCTTGTAGCCTTGCAGCCTGAGCGGCTGTGAAGCAAAGTTGAAAATACAAGAATGGCTGGCTGGATCAAGCGGCTCCCGAATGGGCTCGCTCAAACACGAGAAGACCAGATCACTCCGCCACCAGGTACGCCACCGCCTCCAACTACCCCGAGCGGTCCTGTTGTATATTTCTCCAGCTATTTCTTCTTCCCATTCACGTTAGCTGCCATCGCGTGCTGCCATTGACTGGACTCTAGAGACAAGCGCGCCTTGCGATCGCACTGATCAGCACGTTCTTGAACAGTTCGGGATACAGGGCCTGTCGATTAGGTACTTCCACACGCTTCAGTTCCATGCGAGCAATCGAATCTACCCGCGTCGTCCAAAACAACCTCACCTCCTCATGATCTAACAACGCACCTCGCAGAGTGACGCAAATCGGAAAATCACCGCAATCAGCACCGAGTCCATTGAAATGCGAGCCGAGTATCGCGCTCGAGGCCTGAAATCGCGTGGCTGTTGAGTCATAACCGTGCTCAAAAACGCCAGTTTGCTTGACAGAGGCAGTGGCACTATGTAAAAGCCCTCGCCTTGAAAGTCGTCTTCCAAGCGCTGTGCTGCCGCACGTTTCACTTTAATGCGTGAGCTGCAGCTGTTGTACCTCTTCATCAACTCGAGGACCTCCAGCGTATTGTTCACCTGGAGTGCGTTGTAGAGAGTATTCAGTGCTTCTACAGGATTACGGACTTCAAGTCGAGCAACCCACAGCTCACGCAGTGGAGGAAACTCGCTCCGTATCCGCCAGAATCTCTGCGACCGCCGGTAGGAAGAAGTCGCCGCTGATGTTCGTGCTGGTGAGGTTCAGAGTTATCAGCCGATTCCCGAAGTTTCCGTGGACTGACCTCAGAATCGTGCCAAACTCTTCCTTCTTTTGTGATCAGGCAGGTGGTCAAATCCAGACTCTCCAGATACGAGCAATGGCGTACAATCACGCAAAGGCCGGGCGAAAAGATACCGGACACCCTTGAATAACGCCTCTCTGAGTCAGAGTCACAAAGCTTGATCGCTCTCAAATTCTCCCCAACACTTTAAAGCACGCATGGTACCCGTCATCCCTCATGCTATCCTTATCGTAGTCAAGCGCAAGGTCGTACAGCACGCGCTCCACAGCGTCGAGGCTTGTATCCATTTCTAGCATCGTCACGTGCGTCCGCTGGATCCACCCAAAACTGAGCCCAGGGTACGCTATGCAGACCCAGTCACGTTGCTCACACAAAATGTGCAGTTGCTTCGCTTCGGACATTCGGACATTCGGACAACATCAACATCAGCTCAAAAGTGGTGCTAGCACGCGAATACATCGCTGAGCCTTGTTCGGCAACACAGAGACGCAAAGCCCTCTCTTTTGCTTCAGATTCATTGACACCACCGCTCGAGGTCCTTGCCGTGCCACGGCAAACTAACTATTGGATTGCGCAGAGTATTCTTTTTGAAAGATTCGACGCTCGAATAGCATAACCACCACCTCTCCAAGTTAATCTTGCGAAGCTTGAACGCGTCATCAGGGAATAGTTTGGATCGGCGGCAGAACAGTGAAAACGCGAGCCACCACCAGCACTAGTCTAGATCCTCAAAGGCTTCATGAGTCAAGGCAAGGGTATTCGCGAACGACACCTCACGCGCAGACCAAACATACCATATCGAAGAGCAAAAAGCAAATACATATTTTGGTCTGAGTTTGTTGCTCGCGAATGACACTCGCTACATCGATTCGTTCGTCGAGTTAGACCCTGCAAATAAAGCTTGCACCTTGGTCGAATCTACCTTGTTTTCAAGTCAGAAAACTTGAATATGAATTTTTGCAGCCGATACACGTACTTCTTCTGGACGAGCTCAGGCAGAACAATCAGTAACACGAGGCCTTGACACTTCAGCCTCTCCAACGTGAGCGGGTCGATCGAGAACATGCGCTTCGGATCCGTGGCAACTCGGTCGGAGCAATGCCCAGTTGTCTGAAGCCATTCGCGTTCAGCGTACAACATTGTTAACGGCAAAGTCAACAGGCGTCCACCCGACTTTATCCTCGTTCCCATTAAGAGAAATACAGGTGCGTTCAAGCTTTGTACGAAAGCCCTTTCTTCAGCCTTGAGGGCCAATTCGTTTGCGAGTTGGGTGCACTGTCCATGCTCCAGTAGGACCAGACCCAACGGATAGAGCAAACACTCGTGGTCGTCCATCACTCGGGTTCAAATGACGACCATCACTCGGTGGATCCACTTTGGGTGGTGAACTGGGTTCATCAACAAAACGAGCGACTCACAAGATTGTCCAGCGATTATTTTGATGTGGATAGACTGTGACAGGAGGCATTTGTGATCCGCAGGACGTCCACACGTTCACGAGCGTTGCGCCTTCCAAGCACTGCTCAAACACACAGGCAGCTTCTGTGGAGGTTAAAACTGCTTTCGGTGAGATCCACACCTTGACAGTCTGAAGATTATTTTCTGAAGGATGTCTCAAGAGGCTGGTGTACTTCCGATGGATACTATAGATGCTATTTGCTCTCATCAACCAACGGTGCTTTAATATCGCTTCTGGTATAGTAGATCAATTGTGGACTGCAACTTTCCGATCTGTAGCCATCCATTTGCCGGCGGGGGTCTATGGCTGCCGATATTCTAATCGCTCAAGCACCTCGGAGACTTGAATCTCGCTGACGTGCTTCGTGTTTCTCATTGCTCGTGGTTGGCTTGCGCTGCTCAGCGCACTATAATGTGTCACTACTCTGTTGTGACGATGAACCGTGATCTTCGTTCCCAAAAACCTGCTCATTAGCATTCAAGTTTCGCTATCAGATCTCTTTTGTAAGAAAGGTTGGTAAAGCTTGAGTTGTAACGTGTACCGCACAGTACTGAAGTCGCAAGGTCGGAAAGAAAATCCATTCATTCCATTTGGATCAGGATCACCCGTGGAATCATCGCCACCTACATTCTCGCGTGGAGCTTCGCTGAATCAAGCAAGGTGCGGCTTCATGAGCAGGAGTGCGGACGCCAACATCGAGGAGCTCGCAATCATGAGTAGCTGTCAGCAGCACCAGTGACATCACCAACAGCCCACACTTGTTGTCACGATGAAGCCGATCAAACATGAGAACTTGCACGTCTTTGGGTCTGCACCTTAGTATTAAGATCTCTCTCACACAAGCGAACGCAAAGCACAAAGAGAAGGCGAAAAGAGGAAGCCTCGAAAAGCGCAAGGAAAACTTGGAAAAGTGCCACCAGCGACAGGGCAAACCCTTGCATTACTCACTGCCATTGTCCTCGCTGCAATCATCGGAAGTGAACCGCTCACTGTGATTGACTGATTGATCCACTGCGACACTCGACGCAAGGAACAGTTCGATCGAAACCAGAAAAAAAAGAGAACAAGGACTCGTGTTGTGGCATTTGGATTCATTAATCTACTCTAAAGCGAAGCCTGGATCAGGGCGGCGCAATCGATTTCTCTATCTGACGGATTCGATCGCACCGATGAGTGAGCGAGTTCCAAAAGGACTTTCAAAGTGTAGCCAGCTGTTGGTCTTTGGGTGGCTCAGGTTTGTTCCACCTTCACCATTTCCAATCGACGCAACCCAGCCAGACAAGCCAGGTCTGGAGTGACAGGCTTTAGCGTGCAATGTGTGACCCTCGCCGCCTTCAGTCGAGAAACCCCAAAGCTCAAAGCTTCAACTTGAAGAGCTCAAGTTTGGGAGCTTGGGTCGATCTTCAAGGGAGAAGAGAGCCGACTTGTAAAAAGATGTGAGGACGAATCAGCTTCTCGCGCTTGATGAGTACACTCTTAGGAGAAAGCAAGACTGCAGCTTGATGGAAGGAAGGAAACGGGGTTACTAACTGTCGACCATTTTGCAGATTTAGACTGGAGGTTTGTATGGAAAACTCAGCAAGTTATGGACGGGTGAGTTTGAGCCGTTCCTGTTCTAGCTCTTGAAGTCCTTTTTGAAAGAGGCCTTGGATGGAAACAGTACTCACCGCATACAAAGAGCAAGTCAGGTCGAAATGGAAACGTGGGGTGCTGCGGGAAAGATCACTTTCGATTGGGATCAATAGACTCGTTTATGCACACCAGAAGTCTGATTCTGTTCCATGTTCTAATTCCATATAACGACCCTAATAACGGATAATATCAGACATGCGGAAGTATGTACAATAAATAGACAATAACCTGCTGGAAACTATTTGAAATGTATACAAGAGTAATTAGTTGGTTTGTAGCGCCCCACATTCACCAATCCGCTTCAGTTGCTGTGATCGAGTCGTCACCTTGTCAACTTGACAAGCCAAATCCCCATCACTCGCCCATCAAATCCATAAGCATCCCACTCTGAATTGCCCGCGCGCGCGCTTCAATCGGCTGTCTTTTGCCCGCTTTCGAAGCTTCGAATCGCCTGGGAAAAGTGCGACAGCTCCCTTGCTTCTCATTCGCAGTGGCTCGTCCCTTGTTACGCCGGAAGGCTACGGGAGGTACAGTGGATCTCTCCTGGGGAGTGACCTCCGATCCCACCCAGTCTTTGTCGTTGGTCCCATCAAAATGGAAGTGGCATTCCATTCGGTGATGCAACTCTTTCGCTCTCGGAAAACCGTGGCACTGTCGTACTTAGCGATTGCAGCAGCGCAGTTTCAACGGAGAGCGCCCCAGCGCTATGGCCGCAATCCTACTGCGCGACCGTCAACAACCAGCCAATCAGCTAACTTGCGAGAGACTGGACCAGCACGACACAATGCAACTCGTGAACCCTTTTTGCGTGCTGTGCAAGCCTGCTACGAAAACCTTGACTTCCAAACCACACCGCACAGCACCGCCGGGCACCCGCTCGCCCGCCTACTCTCAGTCCTACCTCTCTCACTATCCAAGTTCCTCGCTCGCGCACAGTCCTCGGATCTCCAAACTACTCCACGTCCTATCATGGCCAAGTTCTTCTTCTACGCCACCGCTGCGCTCTGCGCTGTGTTCGGCGCCGCCCAGGCGCAGACCACGACCCCGGCGCCGACCGCCGTGCGTCCAGCGTGCCAGTCGCTCAACTTCTCGAGCAAGGCCGCAGACATCAAGTCGCTCAACGCCGTGATCGACCTCGCGATCACCTCGGGCCTGCTCGCGAAAAACCTGCCGGACCCGATCGTGGTGAACGAGACCAAGGTCTCGGTCGTCCCGTTCAAGGTGCTCAACCTCAACTTTGAGCTCACGCCGACGATCAAGCAGCTCAAGCTGGGCGGCCTCGCGAACCTCGTGCCGCACCACCTGAACGTGTCGTCACCCAACTCGGTGGTCATCTCGGCGGATTTCAACGGCAGCGTGACGCTCCAGGCGACGTTCAGCATCTCGATCCAGCAGCTCGACCTCAAGTGGTACTCGATTTGCTGGACCGACGCGATCCACAAGCCGTTCACGTGCCCGCCAGCAGTAATCGACGTGACCGTTGACCTCGAGATGAACAAGCCAGGCCTCGCGCTTGACGCGCAGCTCAACATGCTTGCGTGCGGCGCCGGCGTGCCCAAGACGGTCTGCAAGGACGTGACGGTCAGCGACATCCTCATCGCGGCGCTGCAGAGCAAGTTCGAGCCGCTGCTCGCGCGCCTGCTCAAGCGCTTCACGAGCGCCTCGGTGAACAGCCTCACGATCTACTGGGATTCCATCTCGAAGCTCAACATCGACATCGCCAAGTCCGGTTCGCTCATCAACGCGATCCTGGACCAGCTCGTCAACTTCTCGGTCGACATCGTGAACAAGAAGGGCGACATCTACAACACAGTCATCGACGTTGTGCAGAAGCTCTTCACGTCGATCCTCAACAAACTCTTCGCCACGTCGCTCGCACCGCAGTTTGGCAACACGTGTTACGACGCCTAAGCGTTTGAGTTGTAGGCCGGATATTGGGTATTGTTTCTTGCACTGTCAGTCAAGTGATAAGTGAGTGAGTGCTTCATTTTTGGTATGGGTTGTAACACTACGAATATGAAGCGAAAGCTGTACGATTTTGATTGCGATTTGCTGGTGTGATGTTGCTGTCTTTGCTCGACGTCCACAGAACTTTCAAGCGAGCAACGAGGTGGGCGGCTCTTTTGCGTGAGAGAAGCTCCGCTGTGAGAACGTGCACGAGCTTTGCATATAGCTGCTTGAAATGTCAAGGACTACTGGGAGGAGGATTATTTGCAACATTCGAAATGCAGATGCTCTTGAAGCAGGAGAGCTTTATGCAGTGGATCGATCCCTCCATTTTGACCAAGCGAGGCAAAGCAGTTGAAGAACGCGTGAAAGAGTTCGATCAACCTGGATACCGTTCAGACTTCGTCTCAAGATGCTCGACGGTGAGTGATGGTTGATCTTTGCTTGACCTGAAGCCCGATGTCTGAGTGCGAACGACTTATGCTGGCGGAACGCGTTACCATTTTGAGTCTCCCTTTAAACGTGGAGTACGTACACGTACTGAAGAGCGTCGCCTCCCCTCCATCGAATGCACGTAGAGCACACCCTTCTCCGCTAGATCCGCTGGGTGACGAACTGCCACCTTCGCATGCACGTACCACTGAGATTGTTGCTGTTCACGCCGTGTATGAGATGTTTAGCTGCGTGGTGCCGTCACCGATTCGTCACCGTGAACAGTGTTCCACTGCATAGCAAGCAAGCAAGCAGGCGACTTTGGAAATCAAATGATGAGGGCGGGGGCAGGATGGCGTGCATGAGACCAGGCACTGACCGCCATACTCTGCATCATCATGAGAGGTGTCCATGATCGCGCCTCGGAGCTGCAGTACCGTAGCGTAGCAGCCAGCACTCGCACTCCTGGGACTGATTCAGATCCATTCCAGCAGTTTGGCATTTCGATCGAAGCCTCCAGGAAGCACGCGCCGTTTCGAATGCTGACCAACAGCCACCGGTCCGTGAGCCTCGAAGAGAGAGACATGAAAAAAGATTGCTCCACAACCAAATTGGCCTGGTTCTGAACGAAATGATGTGTGGGGTGGAAGATGTGGGTTTGGTCCCCCAAAAGCGACAAAGCGCTTTCGAATAGCAACTCCGAGCTAACAAGATGCTTCTCAACGAGGGGTAACCATTTGGTCGATCTTTCCTATACGAAATGAATGCATGGCCATAGATAAATGTATTGAATGTACTATGTGATCCGCCAGCTTTAGGTGTTCATGAAAGCCTCGCGAAGGTTTTTCCGGTTTATCTGGTCGAGTTCTGTTGTTTGTATCCTATCACCCCGCATCAGCCTTTGCACCAACGTTTCCTATCACGAAACGCGCTGGTGCTCATAGACATCCCACCTTTTAAGCCCAGGGAGCCGAGGCTTTGCACGCATGTCAATCATTTCACTTTTTCAAGAGTTGTTTGATTTCGATAGGAGCTTTTCGAAGGCTTGGCTTTGAAATTGAAGTGCGACATCCCTATTTTGATCACTCGATCGATCTATCAATCATTCAGCAAGTCAATAGTACCCAGCGGAAGCTTGTCAGCAGCCAACCAAGTGCGTAACGATCAGAGACGTCGGCGATTACGCGATTGAGGGGAGGTTTACATAGGAGATACATTGACGCTGCATCCTTGGCTCACTATTTTGTATGGAACCTCCCTATTGAAAGGCGGTCTCTCATCAGAAAGTCAGATTGTGCTGGTGACAAGACCAGAGAGGGGTCCCTCCCGTTCGTCCCCGTACCGACAGCCACGACCGGGTGCTCTCTCCAGCCTTCAGTCTCTCATTATCCAATCTCCTCGCTTGAGCTCAAGTGTCTCCCGCCAGTCAGCCGATAACAGCAACAGCAATGGCCAAGTTCTTCTTTTACGCTGCCACCGCGCTCTGTGCTCTCTTCGGCGCCTCGCAGGCCCAGAACGCCACCACCCCGGCGCCAACCGCCGCACGTCCAGCGTGTGGCACGGTCAACTTCACGGCCAAGGCAACCGACTTCCGCTCGATCAACAACCTGATTAACGTCGCGATCTCCTCCGGCATGCTCTCGATGATCCCGTCGGTGATCGAGGTGAACAACTCGGCAGTGTCCAAGATCCCGTTCAAGCTGCTCAACTTGGACTTTGACATCACACCAACGATCAAGAACCTCCAGGTCGGCGGTGTGCAGACCATCATCCCAAAGTACGTCAACGCGACGTCGATCAACACCGCCGAGATCGCCGCGGACTTCAACGGCACTGTTTCCCTCAAGGCCACGTTCTCCGTCTCGATCCAGCAGCTCAACCTCAAGTGGTACTCGATCTGCTGGACCGACGCGATCCACACGCCGTTCACGTGCCCACCTGCGGTCTTCGACGTCGAGATTGATCTCGCGATTGTGAAGCCAGGCATCGTCGCCGCGGGTCAGTTCGACCTCGCGGGCTGCGCCGTCGGTGTGCCACGCACGGTCTGCAAGGACATCACTGCCTCAGACATCACCATCGCGCTCATCCAGCAGGCCTTCGAGCCGCTGATCGCCCGCCTGCTCAAGCGCTTCAAGGCTGCGTCGTTCACGGACGTGCAGATCAAGTGGGATTCGATCACCAAGCTCGACGTCAACATCCTGAACAAGGGCTCGTTCATCAACTACCTGCTCGACAAGCTCGTGGACTTCTCGGTTGCCCAGGTGAACAAGATGGGCGACATCTACAACACGGTGGTCGACATCGTCGAGAAGGTGGCCAAGTCGGCCGTGAACAAGATCGTCACCGACTCGCTCGCGCCGGGCTTCGGCAACACGTGTTACGACAACTAAACCAACGGCACTACCCAGGATTGAACATCCAGGGTACTGGTGAGAATCATCACAGGGTTCCATGCGCACACGTATAAGTTTTGTGTCCAGATCAACTGGCAGAGCCATCATTAAAACAACTGTGGATCTGAAACAGATGATAAAGTCGTAAAACAACATTTGTCTTCCCCTTCGTGTGTCTTGATCTAAATCCTCACATGCAGCTAACGCACGTAGAATGAAGACTGGCATGATGAAGAAGCCCCTTTAGCAAAGCCTGTGGCGAGAATCTACCACCAACGGTTAGTTGGTGCGGCTTCTCTTTCTGGTCACCCTCGTCAATCGATATCGATCGACATGTTTTGCTGTTTGGTCGGTTGCTGCTTGTTAATCGAGTACTGGACTGTACAGTACTCGCCCTCGCGTGACTGGGAGTTGAAGAGCTGGCACGTCCCAAGACTGAAGAGTGTTCTCCTTTCGGGGAGGAAGAGGCTGTGTGTGTTGCTAAGACTGGCACACCGGTGGTCGCCATTACGAGCGGCGTCAGCAGCTACGACAGTATCCTAACCTTTATCCACAGCTATCATCAAGGATGGAGCGCTCCACTGCTCCGGTACAATGCGAAGGTGAGCTTTCCATCCATAAGTCTCTTCTTGGATCTCAAATCGAAATGGCGATGATGATGGCACGCGTACTTAATGCAGCACATAACTGTAGATCCGTTGACGCCAATCAACTCCATTCAGGAATTGATTGTGTTCGGATGTACTGTTTAGCGCTGAATTAAGTACGATTGCCATCATTTGAACCAGCAAAAAGAACGACCATCACTCTGCTCACCCAGATTTTATCATTTTGTCCGACGGCGGCTGAGCTTTTCGGACTCCAATTCGAAAGTCCAGCAGAGCGTAAGCGAGCAGCTCGGCTCAGCTCCGACGGCGACGGCCACTGATCGGCGCTCGAAAGAAAGAGGAGGGAGCGCGCGTGCGCGTTTGGAAAGGAAACACTCGCTGGCGCCGACGAAGCAGCCAGTCAGTCAGTCAGTCAGTCGTCAGCCGCACGCAATACGCAAGTTGCGCTTACGCTTCACCACTCTCCCCGTGTGAACGAACGCACGCATCCCATTGTGAACAGTCTAGTTTCTCTGTGGCTGGCTAGAGAGCTCGCTTATTCCCAACTACCGGTAGTCGCATTGATTAAAGACACACGCACAGAGAGAATAGAAAGAGGATGGCTCCAGTCGCGTCGTCTGCACCTTCTTCTTCTTCGTCGCCCCCGCCAGACAACAGCGGGACGTTCCTGCAGTTTGACGTTGTAATGCAGCAGCAGCAACAGGAAGAGGAGCCTCATCACGAGCAACGCGAGGGTGAGGGGCAGCACGGCTATCAGATGAAAATGAGGGCAGGTGAGGAGACAACGATCACGATCCCCACCACCAACATCACAGGCTACAATAGCAGCAGCTATTCGACGAGCAGCAGCAGCACGAGTAGCAGCGTGTCGTCTCCTTCTCCCTTCACTTCCGGTTTCGCGGCGTTCGGTGGAACGTCTGCTGTCCCCACAGAGTTCTCGCTCTCGGCGTCCGAGCTGCTGACGAGCATGAGTCCGCTCTCGGCTGCGAACGACGCACCAATGAACATATTTATGAAGAGCTACAAGAGCCGAGTCCAGCAAGATCAGCTGGACGAAATGAAACTGCAGGTTGTCAGTGAGCAATCCCAGTCACCACCAGTGAAACCAGAACCGCCCACGATCCTGAGAAAGAGCGTGAGCCCCAAGCGAGAGCGTGCCACCAGCACTATCACCATCGCCGCCGATGCGTCTTTGTCCTCTCAGCACGAAGAAGACTCGCTCAGCTCCGACTCGTCGACGACCAAGAAGGTATTCAAGTGCACGTTCCCCGGGTGTGGAAAGGAGTTCCAGCTCAAGGGCAACCTCAAGCGCCATCAGAACATCCACAACGGTGACAAGAAATTCCGATGCAAGTTCTGTGGCAAGGACTTTCTGCGCAAAGCCGACATGGAGGTGCACCACCGCGTGCACACAGGCGAGAAGCCCTACAAGTGCAAGTTTCTCGACTGCGACAAGTGCTTCGCGCGCCGATCAGATCTGCTCAGTCACGAGCGCACGCATGTGTAAGTACTTGTCTCGTTGTTTCTCTTGATACTGGTGTTGTGGTTCATTAACCAAGATTTCTTGTGCGTGTGTCTACTGTGATCGAACAGTGGCACCAAGCCGTTCGCGTGCTTGTACCCTGGGTGCGAACGCCACTTTGCGCGCAAGTTTGACCTGCAGAAGCACCAACGCATGCACGACAACCACAGCAGCGAGTGCCAGAAGCGCCGCAAGATCTCGTCGCCGTCCAGTGACGACTGCAATTGCTGGCCGGCGGATCCACTTCCGTCGCCGATGATGGACGAGTTTACGAGAGCTGCCGACCAGAAGTCACCAACAGTAGCTGCACCTGCACCTGCTGCTGCGCCACCTACATCTATAACGAACCCCTCAGTGTCCCGCTACCAGCAGCTTACGTGCACGCAGGACCACATCCACTCGCCTCCAGCGTGCTTTGCGGCGTTCACACCCGACCTGCTCGACAATTTTTTGCTGTCTTCGCGAGAGGTCTTTGACTCCAAGCCGTACCCTGGCTGCTGTGGTTCTGTTGGTGATGGCGGAGAAATCAGTGCTGGCAGTGAGCATTCACATGCTCACCGCCATCACAACCACAATCACCAAGCTCAGCCCAGCATCAAGCAACAATTTGAAGCCCTCGTGATCATAGATGACGTCACCACCAAGCCAGAGCTCCCCACTGAAGCTTCCCAATCCCAGTCCACATCCTCCACACAACAACAACAACCAGTGACTGGTGGCAACAGTAGCAACAATTCAGCAACAGCAGCAAAGCGACCCCGCTCCGCCTCCGCGTCGTCGTCGTCGTCGACCAACTCGTGCCCGATGGACGCCGAGCTGCTCAAGGATTACGCCAAGCACACGCCGTCGTGCGGCCACCTGTCGATCCTGCACGGTAACCACCGGGACTACGTGGTGAAGAACCACCTGGTGTGCCAGGACAGCGTGCGCAGCATCGGCGGCGGCGAAAACCACAGTGTGAAGCCCGCCAAGTGCCCTGTGGATGAGCCACATCGCCCCGGGTGCGGTCACCTGCCCGTACGCCACCGAGACCACATCGACTACGTTGTGGAAGATAATTTATTCTGCCAGCAGGCCGCTGGGATGCTCGACGCCGGCGCCGACAACATCGAGCTCCTGGACGACGACTTTTGGGAGTTCTACGGCGCCATCGGCTCGCTCAACACCGATTAATCAAGGCTGGTTAGTTGGCATATGTGTTACCGGTCTACGTGGAATAGCTCGAAACGGGCTCTATTAATCTTGTTTAAAATCGCGAATGCTCCAAGACGAACTTGGTTCGCTAGTCCTTTAACACTTTCTGAGTAGCTACTTCCTAGTTTGTCATAGAACTGACTCATAGTTCATCTCCAACGGCTCAACCATTTCTTTCAAAAACCTACCACAGAGTTTCACTCAGTACGTCAAATTCTTCCATCTCAATCACACTTTCGATAGAACTAGAGACCCGACGACACAAGACGCGTGGCTTCGCCGTTCGCCGCGTTGCTGCGCGTGTGGGCCGCGTTGCGGAACGACGGACTGAACGCCCACACGAGGCAGTTGAACAGCCCCTGCGAGTAGAAACAGGCTTCGTTCAGGTACAACCACACCGACGACGACGCAAACACGTTGAACGCCATCAGAAAGCCCACGAACGTCGGCAGCACAAACACCACGAGCGTCACGATCGTACAGTAGAGCAGATGCTTCGTGGCGCGGCGCTCGCTCTCCGACTGATGCTGCTGGTACGTGCGCTGGTGTTGGTGTTGGTGTTGGTGGTGACCGGCGCTGGATCCTGCGCCAAGTTGCGCCTGCTTGCGCACCAGGTGTACCGCGACCGCCGAGACAAAGATCATCGCGCACGCCGGGAAGTAAAACAAAAACATGCGTGCCCACTGTGGACTGTGGCCGCCCACGTAGCACATGCGGCAAGGCCCAAACGCGTCCGGCAGGAAGCCAATCACACCCGTGAGCACGGCAAAGAGGCCGCAGAACGCCGCGCAGGTCCACGTGATCACAGAGTACACGCGCGTATAGTCGACCGTGCTTGAGAGGTTGCCGCGCACGGCGCGGATCAGCTCGAGCGCGATGCTGCCGCTGAACAGCAGGATCGCCGTGCCCGTGAACTGCTGCACGCCCATGAGCAGCACGCAGAACACGCTGCTGTCGGTCGTGATCTGCTGCTGTTGCGTAGGCTGCGACGTGCGCAGCGCAATGCCCGCGACCCAGACCGACACGCTGTACACGAAGTTGCAGACCGAGAGCCAGAAGAGCAGCGAGAGCGCGCGCTTCTCGCGTAGCTGCGGGTAGTGCCAGAACGAGCCAATGACAAATGCCGAGCCCACGAGCGAGAGCCCCGACACAAAGAGCACGAGCACCGAGTGCGAATCCATGTCGTACAGGTTGAAGCTGTTCTCAAAGAACGGCGTGAGCGCGCCACTGTTCTTGTGACCGTTGGCGCCACGTCCCAGTCCATTCCTTGCTTCGCCACCGGCCTTGCCGTCGTCGAGACCGCAAAGCGGCGAGTGCTTGGAACACGCGAAGCCCACCTGCTTCTTCTCCACGTCGTAGAGCGAGTAGAACTTCTTCATGAATACGTCGCCGAGCACCCACATGTCCTGTCCGCTCGGCTGCACGAGCACGATACACGTGAGTCCCACGCACAGCGTGTAGTCTTCGCTCTCGAGCACATAGAAGTGCTCGCCGCCGACGCCAATGCGCATCGGAGGAAAGTCCTGCGGCGAGCAGAGAAAGCACTGGAAGCCGTACTCGACAAAGCCACAGTAGCAGCCCTGGTCCTGCGCGAAGGACGTCACGTCGTATAGGAAGTCCAGGTACAGGTCGCTCGGGATGCCGATCAGCGACGTGCCTGAGTCCACGAACGCGACGCAGCCGTTCGGACAAAGACTCGGGTTGCCCTCGCCGATCACCACGCTGTGCAGCTCGACGCGCCAAAAAGTCCAAAGCCCAAACTGTGGGAGCACGTTCGTCATCTGCCACTCGGCGTCGATCACCTTCATGTACGCTTCGTCGTAGCCGCCAATGTGTAGCTCCGAGCCGTTCGTGTTCGGCTCTGGGCTCAGGTAGAACGCAAACACCGAGTCCACGTCCGGATACTGCGCGAGCAGCGAGAAGAACAGCGGCGGGTCCGAGAACGTCGCGAGTCCGTCAAACGCCATGCCCAGCAGTCCGTCGGCCTTCATTTTGGCCATCGACTCTTCTTCGTCGCTCACGATGCCCACGGTCGCGTCGCGGACTGTAAAGTTCGCGAGGCTCACCGTGTCGTGGCCAAACTTGCCGCTCACTTTGCCGCTGCCGTACTGGACCGCGAAGCGGCCGTCGTGCTCTTTGCGGAACGTCGACGACTTGGCGGAGTCAAAGCGCTCGTCACCAGCGCACTCCTTGCAGGTGCCCCCCGGTACCCACAGATCTGATGAGCCCGTGTCAAAGCACACGATGATCTCCTGTGGCGGAGAGCCGATCGTGATCGGTCCGAAAAACTGGAACTCCATGAAGTTGATGAGCGGCACGTGACCTGCGGCCGCCAGGTCCTGCGCGTCATGCAGCCACGTGGATGTTGTCACTCCCTTGAAGTTGCTGTTGCTGCTCGCGGCGCTCGAGTTGGACGGGCGACGACGGCGCTGCGTGGCGCTCGCGGCGCTCATGACCTGCTGCAGGCTCATCACCGACGCGATCTTCTCATCACTCAATACGACATCCTTCAACTGGTTCTCCTTTGAGCTGCTGTGAGCGTGATGGTGCACATGTAACAACTCCTTGGCGCTGCGCTCGTTCGCGTGCGTCTGCAGCGGGATGCGGAGCAGCTCTGCCTGCGCACCCGGAATCTCTTGCATTAGCGCGAGCATCGCCGACACAGCGACGACTATCAGTAGCAGCGTGGTCATCGAGCCTCCGCGAGTTCCGGTGTTTGACCTCATGCTTTCTCTTATGTTACTCCCTCGTTGTAGCTCTTCGACGCCAACTTGGTTTACGAACCACGAACCACGAATGGCGCTGGGATGGAGAGAGAAGGACGGACGGAAGATTGGCTTGTGGCGCGCAGGCAGCACAAGAGACGCCAGGCACGCTCAAGCTCACGCTCGCAGACAGGAAGGCAGAGGCAGCTGCTTGGACGAGAAGGCGGAGAAGAAGGGTGTCTTCTTCCCCCTTTCTTCTTGATCTTGCTGGCGCTTGCTGCTGCTGCTACTGGTGATTCGAATGGATTTGATGGGGGCCAAAAGGCAGTTGGACTTGAGAGCAAGAGGAAGACCAAATGCGAGGAATGATGGTAATCTAGTTCCTGGAACCCCGAGCCCTGTTCCATAATTAGCCAAATACTGTGATGGCTCCAAATAGTGGATCTATGTGGGAAACTATATGGGTGGACATTTGCTTGGTAGCTGAATAGTAGCCCTTCATTTTGAGTGAATACAAAATAGTATAATATAGAGGTCAATTAATGCATACAGATGTCACTCCCAATAAGTTACACTGCCAAAAATTCATACCCTTTCCAAA